>CM042441.1:34204527-34222027 GCA_023631565.1 Gymnocephalus cernua | reverse complement strand
AAAATAATGTCAGTTACTTTGATCAGTAACTAATTACTTTTACAATGTGGTAACTGAGTTACTAACTCAATTACTTTTGGGATAAGTAATTTTTAACTGTAACTAATTACTTTTTTAAAGTAAGATGACCAACACTGTTCGGGGTCCTTCTGTAAGTCATTTTGGGGAACAATTTGGTTTTGATGAATTCTACAAGCAGCAATACCACAGGCCAAGCAATCGGCCATTCCAAACAGGCACATTTTCAACGGCTCTGTACTAGTTGTATCAATGTGAAAATAATGAAGGTTTTAAGTTTTGGGAAGTTAAAGTTTTGGTCATTTGGTCCTCATATTTCATAATTGTTCTGTCCATACAGTGGAAAAATGGCACATGTAACATGTATTTTCATATGAGTGACCTGTGAGAGAAGACTTTCTGCTGGATCTTGATTAATTGATTGATTGATTGATTGATTGATTGAACTCCACTCTGAGGGCAGATATTGTAAAAGTGTTCCTCTGCATGATGCTAAAATTGAACTAAAATGATAAGACGCAATAATAAATACAACAAAGATGGATGAGGAGACAGACAAACTGAACATTTAACAATGTCGAGCTTATGGCTTAATAATGTGTTATCTTATATACACATGTCAAGTGTTCTCCCCCCCAACACACACACACACACACACACTTGCAAGGTGTTTAGCATATTGTGGTGCCTGCAGCCAGCCAATTAGTCACATCTGAAACAGTCTAATTAACCCAGAGGAGCTTAACCCACTTATCACAGCGAGCAGAGAGCAAGAGACATAGACAGAGACACTCACACAAAGAGAGAGAGCGACAGACTCGGACTATCTCCTTTACTGATTGATGTCTCTCATCAAGTGTGCATGTGTGTGTATTTACTTTATTCAGTCTGTCTGATTGATTGGCTTGTACAAAGCCAACCCTTCCTTGTTCAATACATTACTGAAACACATACACACACACACACACACACACACACACACACACACACACACCATTTTTTATTTGTCAGAAGTTATCCCTTCAGCTCCTTCAACTTGTGCATGTTTCATCATGAAGCAGAATGTGGCCGTCAGATCGGCACAGAAAGAGTAAAGAATATTTCTCTCTGAAATGTAGCGGAGTAGAAGTAGAGAGTGGCATGAAAAGAAAATATTCAAGTAAAGTACAAGTACCTCAAATATGTACTCAAGTACAATACTTGGGTAAATGTACTTAGTTACATTCCACCACACCGGGAACCTCTCCATCTTGCCTGCCCGACTGTCACTGAAAGGCTCTCTACAAGTACTTTACAGAATAATCCTGTGTGTATTAGCTAGTATCTACCTTCCACTTCAAGCTCTCGAATCTCGTTGTCCATGGTGTTGTAGAGGCAACATATACGATACTGGCGTGTCCTTTAGTAAATTGACTGGATGTTATCGAAAACATCCTGCCCAGCCTGTCGAACGCACCGTGGCTCACATGAAAGTTAGACCAGGCATGTAATTTTAGCTTCTCGCATGCTTCTGGGACACACTGCTGGTGGAATAACAAGTATTGTCTTGAAAGGCAGCGATAGCCGGCAGCGTCTGTGGCACCAGCAGCATCTGTGGCGGCGGCAGCGTCTGTGGCACCGGCAGCGTCTGTGGCACCGGCAGCGTCTGTGGCACCGGCAGCGTCTGTGGCACCGGCAGCGTCTGTGGCACCGGCAGCGCCTGGTGGAATTTGGCCGTGGCAATTATACACATTTCAGCAGTAATAAGGGGATAAACCTGTGCTTATTGTTGATCTGTCATCTGTCATTATGGGTGATACCTAATAACTGTGTCCACAATATTAAAACTCCTGCAAATAACCACAACTCTGCCATAGTTATTTCTATAACTATTAAATAAGTAACCAATCACAATCGTCTTGGGCAGAGCTAAGCGCCGGACGGAGCCACGGTGCCTCTGCTAAATAGCCTCGCGAAGGAACTTGTTTTGGTGGAACATGTGTACGTTCGAAAGTAGTTTTAGTCGTGCAACAGAAAACTCCGATTGGACAGATAGTCTAGCTAGCTGTCTGGATTTACCCTGCAGAGATCTGAGAAGCAGTTAACCATAAAACAATAGTGGGCCGTGTTCTGCAACAACAAAGCAAAGTCGCTTCATCCCTATTCTTTTTCACATGCTGCCTTCACGTGCGCTCACAAATTTGGGACTTTTGGAGTTTTCAGTTTGATCCGAACCAAAACTAACCGCATCAAATGTATACAATGTTTATAAAAGTGCAAACCTTGGTTGGGACTTTCAGGTGTGAAAATGCCCTGAGTGTGAACTGGGTTTCAGTGAATGAAAACAGTATTTGTGTTGAAAAGAGAAACTCGGAGCAGCTAAATGGTGCTCACAGTTTCTGACTCTGTTATACTGATGAAATGAGTGCTGAATTAACCATGTGAGCCATTACAGAATCCCACTTTACCCCTAAGGTAGATACTGTCAGCAAATTATATCCTTCTCAACTAACTTTCCTGCATGCACTTTTCATAAGATTTCATGAAATCACGCTGTTTTGCATGCACTGCCTGCCACATTGAATCTCCACCTTTCCCTGCAGCAAACACTTGTAATGAACTGAAAGTCCACTGCTGTGTCTAGCAGACGTATGCATATTCGTTCTGGTATGACACTTAGGTCCAGCAGTGATGTTTGGAATTAGTTGCAGACCCAGGTCCTGTGTGAACAGGCATTAGCCCCTGATAGCAGTCTGCTGGCAGTCTGGCCATTAGCTGGAGAGGCTTCTTGCTCCAAAATGCATGAACAGATGGACGGAGCAACACTGGCATTATTTGGCACTGATAGTGTGGCAAAAGATGGAATTGAAACAACCTTGGGAACTGTTGCAATGTAAAGTAAACTGTACCAAAGGGCCACTTCTGCACTGGATCTCTCTCTCTCTCTCTCTCTCTCTCTCTCTCTCTCTCTCTCTCTCTCTCTCTCTCTCTCTCTCTCTCTCTCTCTCTCTCTCTCTGTGTGTTGTTGGTGTGAAATGGCAGCTCTAGAACTCTTTGATGCTATGCTGATGTCTGGAAAGTGCTCCGCTAATGTGTCAAAGTACACTGTAGCTGTGCTGGAAAAATCTCTGTGTGATGATACTGCAATACGTTTGGCAGTTATCTGCAGAAATAAGAAAAAATACAACACAATACAATACACAAAGTGTGTGTGTCCTTCTTGTAATGACTCATAAGCTTTATTTGGTATTGAAGATATGACTGAACAACCTCAGCTCTGCTCTTGTGTCCTTCCCTTTTACTATGTCTCCTTAATTCCTCTCTTCTCTGCCTTTGTGTACTTGTTTGTGTGTCTGGGGTCTAATGTGTTAGCGGCTTGTAATTATTCTTCCTCCACACACCGAGGACAACCAGCATCCAAACAAATTCTATATTTTCTGCTTCAGTCTGGTGGGACAAAGCGCTAACATCAGCACCTCTTCTTCTCAGTGTTAGAGTCTCTCTCTCTCTCTGTCTCTCTCTGTCTCTCTCTCTCTCTCTCCTCACTGTAGACTGTAGTAATCAATCATCAGTGCTGTCTCTCTCTCTCTCTCTCTCTCTCTCTCTCTCTCTCTCTCTCTCTCTTTCCCCTCTGAGCTGACAGGTCCTATTTGTCATACTGCTTCCACTGTGCTGGACTGTGGCACAGGAAAACACACACACACACACACACACACACACACACACACACACACACACACACACACACACACACACACACACACACACACACACCGGCCCAACACTCCAACCCTGACTCCTAAAAAATTGTATTCCCATACTAAACTGCATTCTCAATTATGTTGGAGGGAAACACATTTTGTCCTTATACCAGCGACAGCCGAACATTGTGAAAGGCTCGCAGTTTTAAACATGTGGAAAACATAATGAATTAAAGTAAAACAGAACTACTTGGTAAGGATAGGTAAAAGATCTGGGGGCTGTCCCGGGGTGAAAGCTAAAAAAGGGTGGGGATAGTTTAATTGTGTAGGCAGCAACAAAAACAAGCATACCAAGCAATATGGTGCAGGAAGAGGAGAAAATATTTTTTGGAACAAGTTTGACAAATTAATTTAGCAGACAGTTAGCAATGGACTCCACATGACGATATTTAGAACTTAGATTAAAGGGTAACTACCATTTTTTCAACCCCTATGTTCCTATGTTTTAGTGTCTAAGTGACTGATGGAACAACAATCTGTGACATTGGTCCAGTATTAAGAGAAATCTCTGCAGTCGGCAGTGGAGAAACAAGCTACAATGGAAGTTAATAGGACAACTGTCCAGCTTGTATTTACCTTCACAAAAGTGTTTGTTTAGCCGCTGACAGACTCAGATTAATATTAATTAATATTCTAAGTGTCTGACAACATTATGGAAAGGATTTCTAAGGAGGTCAACCTTTCTGTTAAAGAGTAAGATCCTTTTTTTTGAACATAAAAAACATCCACGAAATGGCATCCAATCACTCCATGTAAATAAAGAGTAATTTTAGCATTGTAAAATACACTCCATTCAAAGTCGACAAAAACAAAATAAAACTATGAAAAGCCAATTTGGTTCGTCTTTCCACTCTTAATACTGGACCAATGTCAAAGACTGTTGTTCCCATCAGTCACTTAGACACAAAAACATAGGGAAATAGGGTTAGGGTTGAAAAAATGGTAGTTTAAATTTGTTGGTGGAGACTTGGGGATTAATATATAAACCAGGAATGGACCCAGATTCATTGTTAAGGACCAGCCTACAGGTCGGGAATCTTAATTATTATAAATCATGTTTTGGTGTTGGCGTAAAATAAGCTGACCGATTAAGTTGCAGAGAATCTAACCGAACTAACGATGTGTAGCATGTCCATGTTGACACAAGTTTTAAACTTTTGTTTTAATGCTTAATATGAAAAACGTCCAAACTACCGTAACTGGGTCACCAGCGTTTAAATTAAGTAGGTGAGATAAGTTATTATATAATTTAAGCACTTTACAGATATTACGTAACCCTAAATACGTTAGGTAGGATAATTTATGTACTCAAGTGAAAAAATAGTGAACATTGCCTTTTGGTTTCACATGAGACACCAACAGTAGTCTCCTGGATGTTTGACCGGTCTGTCCATGAGACTCGACTCTATTTTGGATGTGTAATCACATTAAAACTAATTTAAAATAAGATTTCTTTTAACAAAGATACAAGCATGGAGCTTGATCAGCAGCTAAATACACATCGTATGGACATGAAAGGGGAATCTGCTATGTCCAGAAATCCGTATGAAAATCCTATAAATCATTTTTCTCATATCATTATGTTTTGACATAATTATGGTTCTTATTAGGGTTGTGAACAAATTAAATAGTTATTCGGATATGAACAGATAATGTGTTCTGGACAGATACAAACATTCAAATTGTGCAACTTGACAGTACGCATGTGACTGTGTGTGTGTGTGTGTGTGTGTGTGTGTGTGTGTGTGTGTGTGTGTGTGTGTGTGTGTGTGTGTGTGTGTGTTGTCTTGCCGACCTCAGCATTTTTCTCCACATTATTCGTGGTCATTTGATTTGAGAGACTCTGAGGATGAACCTGCCGAAGCAAGCACTTTTGCAACAGCACCTCCCCCCCCCCCCCCCCACACACACACACACACACACACACACACACACTGATCCTTATAAGACAGTCAATATTCAACAGAAAAATGATCACCACACCTCAGTTTTTTTGATATTTTACATTTAGGTTGTTTTGGTACTAATATCGCAAGTAGGTGGTAAAACCTCACAACTCTTAGCACAAAACACAAAGCATATCATTAAAATGGCTGATGATTGTCATCATGATCTCTGTTCCTCTTCACTGTCTACACCACGGACTTCAGCTACCAGTCAGAGTCCTGCCATTCAAGATTCAAGATTCAAGATTAACTTTATTGTCCCACATCATGGGAAATTTGTCTCGGGCACTTAACCCATGCTGCAGCCATAATAAAAGCAAACAAACACAGACAGCATGTACAAACAACAGACACTGTACAATACCACAAACAGACTATTCTATCGGGTTTTTAACTCCTCTTCACAAGTGTTCTGATGACTCTGCGGTAGTGGGATGTATCAGTGATGGTGAGGAGGCGGAGTACAGGGCTGTGGTGGACAACTTTGTCACATGGTGCAAGGACAATAATTTGCAGCACAATGTAACAAAGACAAAGCAGCTGGTAGTGGACCTGAGAAGGAGGAAGGCACCGGTGCCCCCTGTCTCCATCCGAGGTGTCGGTGTGGACATAGTGGAGGACTACAAATACCTGGGAGTACACATAGACAATGAACTGGACTGGATCAAAAACTCTGGAGTACTTTACAGGAAGGGCCAGAGTCAGCTCTACTTTTTGAGGAGGCTAAGGTCCTTCAACATCTGTCAGAAGATGCTGAGGATGTTTTATGAGTCTGTGGTAGCTAGTATGCTGTTGCATGCAGGCTGAGAGTGGCAGACACCAGCAGACTCAACAAACTAACACAGAAGGCCAGCGATGTGGTTGGTGTGGAGCTGGACTCCTTAAAGACAGTGTCAGAGAGGAGGATGCTGTCCAAAGTACACTCCATCCTGGACAACTCCTCCCATCCACTCCACAATACAATGGTCAGTCTGAGGAGCACTTTCTGTCAAGCAAGCTGATCCAAAACAAACCCACTTCAGCCGGTAACCTATGGCTTCATCTCAGCCTCACATGTTCCAATTTGTACTGCACACATTTAGTTTTCCTCTGTACAGTCAATACTTTAGATTGTCTTTAGATAAGTTTGCTTAAATTCATTCATTCAATTTCTTTGAGTTACCAATGCTGCTGCTGGTCGCCGTTGCTGAAGGGACAGCAATTACGACCCATATTAACTCAGATCCCATCTGCTGCAATCCTTTTTGTGTATGCCTTCGAAAGCATCGTCTTTTCACTCCTATTCATATTGTATATGACGGTGATGCCAAATAAATCAGCAGGAGCTTGCACGCTATACCCTGACTCCTGTATTCATCTGAATGGAGTTTGGCTTACTGCTGAAAGAGAGCAGCATACTAGTTTGGAGATTCTTATTTTTTTTTTAGAGTATATTAGTTTGTACATGCATTTATTTTAGTTAATTGCTAAAATATTTATTCTGATTATGTATGTAATATGTATGACTAATAGGCTGTTTTGTTTATTTGTAGTTCAGTTGGTTGGTTTCACAGCCATTATGTTCCGCTTTGTGCTCAGTGTGGTGGCTCAGTTTAGTCTGTGTAACTAACGGCTGTGTTGCATATTTAGAAAATTGTATCTTTCGTTTTTGGGTAAATAAAACCTTTTTGAAAACCCACCTGTGACAAACGAGGCCTGCCACCTGGATCCCTCACAGACACACATACGCATCCCACACAGAGTTAAAGTGATGCACACCTGCACTGTCCTCCTCTCTGCTGTCTCTCAGCTAATGACCTGCAACTTTCATCTGTGTGTTCACATCAAAGTTGAGTGGAAATATATGGAAGCCCATATATGACAGGAAATAAATTGTATAAAATGTTACAAACACACTCATGTGATATACTTTTTGGAGTTTTCAATTCCATCTCACAGTCTTTATCAGCGGAATGAAGGCCATAAGATGTGGTTGAAAGTCTTGTAAGTGGACCTTTGAGTTGAGAATATGTTGTCACATACAGTATAGTATATAGTATAGTAATCCAAAATCATGTTAAAAAAAGAAGAAAAGTATTATATAAACAAAGTCTGAATAATCTATTTTTTTTCCAGTGATAATATTCATGAGGATTATCCTGGCCAAAAAAGCCTTTTATACTTTGTAGATTTATTTGTGGAAAAAAGTGAATATTTAAAAAATAATTCAGTCAGAAAATTCAAATGTTTTCAGTAAAAAATCACGAGATCATGAAATAAATCATAAAATATATACAAAATCCAAGTTTTGACTTTTCCTGGGATATGAAATTGTAATTAATATGTTTGTTTTTTTTCAATACCCCTTTACACATTCAAGCCAAACATGTTGAATTGTGTCATTCTTTTTTGGCAGTGTAAATGGAGCCATAAGCTGTGGCTCTTGTCAGAAGGTGCAGCCGTTTGAGGACTGAACGCTGACCCTTTGTGTCCTTCCCGAATTAGATGGTCTACAGAAAATCCACCTTAACACCACCACAACTTTAAAGAGTCCAAAACGAATGGTGCATTCAGGTGTTTTTGTATTGTGATGAAGTCAGAAATGCAGTGGGTTTTCATTTTATGGTCCTCACTCACTCTCACCTCACACTGACAGAATATCCCTTCTGAACAGGATGCTGCCGTTCAGCTGCATAATGCAATGCCAAGCAACATTTTTGAGTACAGTTATACAACTGGAGCCCTCTTCATAAATGTGCAGAGATGGAAGCAGAAAGAGAGTAGAGGGCCTGGAGGAAAAAAAAGAGACTCCACGTGCACTACACCATATGATGGCCAGTTAAAGCTTCATGAAGCATTTTTTTCTTTATTTCCTGAGCCCACTAGATGGCGCTCTCTGTTTAACAAAGGGTTCAAAGCACACTGAATAATCATTCCTTAAGCCTTTTGAGCCTTGAGTCTTTTAGAACCCATTTACATATAGAACATGTTCAATTTACAATTATGGTTAAAGGAGAATTCCGGCCAATTTTTACGTTTATCTTGATCGCTATAGATATGCAAGTACTTTCAATAGAAAAAAACTGACCTGGATCGGTCCTAGCAAACTGGAGTAGCTGCAGCTACCTCTATGAGCCCACTGAGCTAAAACGGCAGTTGTCTGGGCAGATTTTAGAGTGTCGTTGTGCCAATTGTACCATTGATGAACAAAAACCTGGTTGAAAGTCAATAACGCAGCATTTCATTGTTATTTTAACAGCACATTAGTAAAATGCTCCTAGGCTTGTGCACACTATGCTTGTTACACACACAGGGACGCACAGCAGCACACACACATGCAGAAGATTACTAATAAAAATATTACGGTGTAAATCCTCCATCATAACAGTAATGCTCCAAGGTCCAAACGCGCCTGGCTTTTAAAGGAAATGGGAGATGACTCTCTGATTGGTTGATTGCATGTTACGCCCAAAACACACCTATGATTAATGAAGACACAAAGTACAACCCTTTAGAACAATGCGCCCGGACCTCTTTTTCGGCTGTTAAACTAGCACCAGTGGCTTCACGCCATGCGCTTAGATCGTTGAAATAGGGCCCCCAATATCTGGATCTTGCAAAAAGCCACAGACCCTTGTTATGTATCCCAGTCCTATTTTGCCACAATTCACCATTTCTAACAACAAAGGACAAAATCTAATCTAATAAATGATAATAGTGTGTAGTTTTAGTGATTATTGTTGTTTTCTTGTAATGTTGTAATGGATAATTGCAATTATTCTGCAGATCATCTGTGAAATCTCTCTGTAATCTCTCTGATCCCCTGCATTTGTTAAGGTGCTGCTCAAAATAAACTTTCAATAATTGCATTGAAACTTTGAAAACAAGAGTTCTCAGAAAATCACCTTGATGATGATAGGGGTATCATCAGGGTGATCTCAGCTTGGATTTATTAGACGTAGGCGTGTACCAGGGAGGGAGGGTCTTACAAAATGCTCACGAGTGCCATTAACTGAAAAGTATGCAGTGTCTTTTAGAGCTTGACCCAAACTAGGGACCAAAAGTCAGCATATCTCAACATCTGCTGAATTGAATAAATTAATTCTTTTTTAAAAAATAGGTTTCTTGCAGATGTCTCAATTCATCAGGAGTGCAATAATTAATAAATGGAGTACCCCTTTAATACCTCCATGGTTTTGATGGTCAATTTCAGAAACAGAAATGTATTTAGTTCATAATTTCATGTCGCAATTGCACATAACAAAGGCCTGCTGTGCTGTTCAAGTAAAGACCTGAAGATGAACTGTGTGCTCTTCCATATGAATAGCTCTTCAGTCAGAGCATTAACAGACAAAGCAAGACATTTAATTAATCTTCCATCTTTGTTAGCAGAGTTTATATTGGGAACCAAAGTGTTCAATATATAACAAATCAATAAGTAATTCCGAAATACATTGTTATACATTATATGCAACATTATGAACTAGAAGGGCACTTGGAGAGCGCAGACCTCTGCCAAGGCATGCCCTATCTTACAATGAAATTTCCCAGTCGGGAAGTCTTTTTTTAATTTTTTATTCTGACACCACATGAATGCAGCACAAACATCAAGCAACTTATCGTAATTCGGATCGGCTCCAAAATCAAATGCGTTCTTCCTTGGCCTATGCGACACCCTTCCACCAAGTTTCATAAAATCAGGTCAGTGGTATTTCCGTAATCCTGCTGACAAACAGACAAACCAACATGTGGACAAACCGAACTGAAAGCATACACTCCTTGGTGGAGGTAAATATTGAAAAGGTTTAGGAGGTTAGCATACTGAAGGCACTATTCAGTGTTGGGACCACGCAGTTGGTTAAACTTGATTTTATCCAAAAGTCCTCGGATTAAACTGACTTCTGAGGGTCAAAGATATTTCCGGCCTACGTGGAACATTCAAATCTTTTGACGAAAGAACACATGTCCCCTCAGTCAAGAAGGGGAAACCCCACCAAATCTGCAGGGACATGCAGGTAACACAAAGGTGTGAACTCACACCTTTGAGAGCTCTGACGATTCCCATTGGACCAAAGGGACCCTGAACACAACAGGGAGCCTGAGACTATAAAAGCTAGGAATGACCGTCTCTCTTAGCTCTTCACCGGTATTCATTTACTAAGAGAAGGCACGATCAGCTGTTCGGAGAACCACATAGCTAGCCAGAATCACCTCGCCGGTCGAGATTGATCTGGGACATTAGAGAACTCCGGCCAATTTTTACGTTAATCTTGCTAAATATAACTATGCGAGACCTGTCTATAGCAAAAACAATTAGCGCAACAGCAGCTACATAGACGGAGCTGCTGCAGCTAATGCCCACCGCTCCCACTTAGCTAAACGGCAGTTATGGGGGAATAAGCTAAATAGTGCCTTTGTGTATCTTAACAGACACAAAATGCAATTAAAATGTCTGTGTAACATGAACAGGGCCCTTACATGACAACAAGATGTGTTTTCAATATTCACCTACCCTGTTAGCTGCTAGCTAGCTAGCTGTCGTCTGGGACGAGAGAGTGTTCAGTCAGGCTTCAGTAATAATCATCATCCAGCAGTCCCGTGTGTATTTGTAGTATATATATGATATACAACCCCAAATCAGAAAAAGTTGGGACAGTATGAAAAACACAAATAAAAAAAGAAAGTAGTGATTTCTAAATGTACTTTGACTTGTATTTCATTGCAGACAATGTGAACACAAAATATTTCATGTTTTGTCTGGTCAACTTAATTTCATTTGTAAATATACATCCTTTCCTGTCATTCAGACCTGCAACACATTCCAAAAAAGGTTGGGACAGGAGCAATTTAGGGCTAGTAATCAGGTAAATTGCAACTGCATCAAGAATCGTCATTCATCTATAAGCGATATCACCACATGGGCTCAGGACTACTTTGGTAAACCTTTGTCAAGTACCACAATACGTAGTTACAGCCACAAATGCCAGTTAAAACTGTACTGTGCCAAAAGGAAGCCCTATGTTAACAGTGTCCAGAAGCGTCGTCGACTTCTCTGGGCTCGGAGGCATCTGGGATGGACCATCACACAGTGGAAACGTGTACTGTGGTCAGATGAATCAGTATTTCAGGTATTTTTTGGGAGAAATGGACACCGTGTGCTCCGGACCAAAGAAGAAAAGGATCATCCAGACTGTTACCAGCAACAAGTCCAAAAGCCAGGGTCTGTCATGGTATGGGGTTGTGTCAGTGCCCTTGGCAAAGGTAACTTGGACTTCTGTGATGGCACCATTAATGCTGAAAAGTACATAGAGATTTTGGAGCACAATATGCTGCCTTCAAGAAGACATCTTTTCCAGGGACGTCCATGCATAGTTCAACAAGATAATGCAAAACCACATTCTGCACACATTACAAAGTCCTGGCTGGAGGAAGAGGATACGGGTACTTGACTGGCCTGAAGCGCAAAATGCGACAACAAAGGCCCCGTACTATTGCCCACCTTAAGACTTGTTTGCAGCAAGAATGGGACAACATTACACCTGAAACACTTCATCACTTGGTGTCTTCAGTCCCTAAACGTCTTTTAAGTGTTGTGAAAAGGAATGGCAACATTACAAAGTGGTAAATGCTTTACTGTTCCAACTTTTTTTGAAATGTGTTGCAAATGTGTTGCAATGCGTTGCAATACCTGGGTAGTAATCAGGAAAATTGGTTAAATAATGATGTGATTTGAAACAGGTGATGTCAACAGGTGATTGTAATTATGATTTGGTACAAAAGTAGCATCCAAGAAAGGTCTAGTCCTTTAGGAGCAAAGATCGGCCGAGGATCGCCAGTTTGCCAACAAATACGTGAGAAAATTATTGAAATGTTTAAAACCAATGTTCCTCAAAGAAAGAAAGGAAGACATTTGCTTATTTCACCTTCAACAGTGCATAACATAATTAAAAGATTCAAGGAATGAGGAGGAATTTCAGTGCGTAAAGGACAAGGGCGCAAGCCTAAGCTGAACAACCGTGATCTCCGATCCCTCAGGCAGCACTGCATCAAGAATCGTCATTCATCTATAAGCGATATCACCACATGGGCTCAGGACTACTTTGGTAAACCTTTGTCAATAGGAATTTTGTTTTTTGAAACAAAAACAATAAAAATCATGAGGAACACATTGAATTATGTGCTGTTGTATGTATTGTCTGCAATGAAATAAAAGTCAAAGTACATTTAGAAATCACTACTTTCTTTTATTTGTGTTTTCCATACTGTCCCAACTTTTTTCTGATTTGGGGTTGTATATCCATTTTGTGTGCGATCCATCTGGCGTTGGAGAGTTGTATTCTCTGCCGTGGGGATCGTTGTGGTAGTGTCTAACCGGCGGCCTTGCTTCTGCTTCCTGCCCGCCGTCCTTGCTTGCCGCGCCGACAACAATCGCGAGAGCGCCCGCTGTTCGTGGCTGTCCTCCGGAGGACCGGTGATGCATTCGCGGCGATTTTTGGGGGGTTTATTTCCCCTCAAAAATAGGTAATTGAGCGCTGTAGTGGTTATGAGCATTTTATTGACTATGTAACTACATGGAAACGGGCAGAATTATGCCTGTGCCTTGTTCAGTAAAACACTAACAGACGGTTAGCGCCAGTCTCGTGCTGAAGTCCCGTGTGAATTCAGTTGTAGCAAGATAAATAACAGTGTAGGTCGGAGGAGCGTACAGTGTAGCGTGAAGAGCGGAGGTGTTCACAACAGAAGAAACTTGGAGTAACGTAACTATGGAGAATATCGAAGATATTGAACATATGGAAGAGGCTTTTGAGTTTGATGGTCGTCCTTATTTATTCGAACCTGAGTATACAGATGAAGAACTGGCCTCACAAGAGTTGGAAAGAACCAGATAGACAGAGGGGCAACAGGCAGATGAAGCAGCTGCTCCTAGATCACGCATTTCGGGCAACTGGTGGTGTTCGTGTGGGTGTTGGTCCTCCGGAGGACATCCTCCAGACCAGCGGGCGCTCTCGTGATTGTTGTCGGCAGAGAATACTACTCTCCAACGCCAGATGGATCGCACACAAAATGGATATATATCATATATATCCATATATATGCTACAAATACACACGGGACTGGTGCATGATGATTATTACTGAAGCCTGACTGAACTCTCTCGTGCCAGACGACAGCTAGCTAGCTAGCAGCTAACAGGGTAGGTGAATGTTGAAAACGCATCTTGTTGTCATGTAAGGGCCCTGTTCATGTTACACAGACATTTTAATTGCATTTTGTGTCTGTTAAGATACACAAAGACACTATTTAGCTTATGCCCCCATAACTGCCGTTTAGCTAAGTGGGAGCTGTGGGCATTAGCTGCAGCAGCTCCGTCTATGTAGCTGCTGTTGCGCTAATTGTTTTTGCTATAGACAGGTCTCGCATAGTTATATTTAGCAAGATTAACGTAAAAATTGGCCGGAGTTCTCCTTTAAGTATCTTTCTGATACAAAAGGATCCAGGTGGACATACTAAGCCAATATTTCGCCAAATCTGCAGAGGGTTAATCAGCCCTGACCACAGGAAAGGACGACAAAGTCCCTTTTTTTCTGTTTTGTCAACTTTTGGATTGTTGCGGCCACTGTCCTGGACAGAACGAATCCGTTAACCTCTGGTGAGCGGTTAACTAACGAACGACACACAGTAAGAGGCTTTTTACAGTGTTCTGGGCAGAATTTAGAACGTGTGTGTTTGGTTTGTTTTTATTGATGAGCAAGGTTATTGTTACCACGTGTTGCCATTAATTAATGTGATTTGATTTAGTCATGGCTACTGGTCCATGTCATGATTATTAATCTGTTTCTGTGAATGTATCATTAATCACGATACTCCGTTGATGTACGTTACTTCCCACCTTGGATTGAGTTTAGTTATTGTCAACAAGCAGTCATTTGTGTTGCTCGCCGTAGCGACGGGTAAATAAACACTTTCTCTCGTTAAAATAAAGCCTCAGATCCTGCTGTAATGTCAAGTTAAGTCAGAATCTTGAGTAAAACGAAAAGAGTGATTATTTTCAAACCCACAAGAGTCTGAGTTTTTCCAGTGTTTTCCTTCTCTTCAAGTCCTTTCCCTTTAACTAACCGAACACACACAACCACACACACACACATAGTAACGCAGCTCCAGAGCTTACACTGATAGCTTAACCACGTGGAGTCTGCGTAGTTTTCGCACAGAGCTAACACATAGCCTAGCACACAAACTAAAGGGGCTAAGCGTGCGTGTTGCCTAGCAATCCCCGCATCTTCTTCACCCCCCCCTCCCGTGCACCCAGCACTGCTACCGCCCTCTTGAGGCTAAATAGTTGTGTGCAGCTCACAGGAGTAGCCATTTTTGTAGTCTTTGGGTAGACTACATTTCGACACTCCCTCCTCCTCCTTCACACACACACACACACACACACACACACACACACACACACACACACACACACACACACACACACACACACACACACACACACGCGCACACACACACACACACACACACACACACACACACACACACACACACCGAAGTGTCCATGCTGCAAGCTTGCTGTCTTTTGCTTTTGTTGTAATATTGTAAAAAGGTATATATGTTTATGATTGAAGAATTATTGATTGACCATTGATACTTCTGACGTTAATACATTCTACTATACTTAAATAGCAGTTGTCTGTGATTATTGGTGTATTTGTTGTAATAATTGCTGGTTAAATACAGTCAGTGCTCGATCAAATCTGTTCCCTTACGCGTACCCAACATCAGCATGTACAGAACAGACATCCCAGTTACAGTGTGTATGGTATTAGGTTCTTGAGAACAAGAAACGTGATCATCCACACGCAAGCATGCCTACTTTGCAGAATACTTACTCACCTTCCAAATTGGCACAGACACACACACACACACACACACACACACACACACACACAATATTCCAACACTATACTGACCCAAAAAAGACTGAGGGCGTTTTCACACCTACCTCATTTGGTCCGGACTTTTGGACTTTTCAGTTTGGTCCAAACCAAAATTACAGGTGAGAAACCTCCCCCGGACCACGGTCCGGATCAAAAGACCAAATTTTGGTCCGATAAAAAGAGGTGGTCTCGGTCTGGACCGAACTGAACCATGGTTTGGTTTGTTTATGGTGTGAAAGCATTTTTTGGATGGTTTGGACTTTCGCACCAAATACAAGAAGCTCTGGCAGGTTTTCCTTGTGTTACAAGACCGGGGAAGCTCCTTTAAGGAATAGTGTGTAGGCTACATGAGAGAGTGAGTGACAGTGTCAGTGCTCAGAGCTGACATCTGTCGGCTATCAGAACAGAGAATACATCAGTAGTTTATTTGTTAAGTGGTAGTAAATGTACAGTGATGTAGGGGAGAGCAGCAGTCAGTAGGAGAGAGGAGCAGTCAGTAGGAGAGAGAAGCAGTCAGTAGGAGAGAGGAGCAGTCAGTAGGAGAGAGAAGCAGTCAGTAGGAGAGAGGAGCAGTCAGTAGGAGAGAGAAGCAGTCAGTAGGAGAGAGCAGCAGTCAGTAGGAGAGAGAAGCAGTCAGTAGGAGAGAGGAGCAGTCAGTAGGAGAGAGAAGCAGTCAGTAGGAGAGAGGAGCAGTCAGTAGGAGAGAGAAGCAGTCAGTAGGAGAGAGGAGCAGTCAGTAGGAGAGAGAAGCAGTCAGTAGGAGAGAGGAGCAGTCAGTAGGAGAGAGAAGCAGTCAGTAGGAGAGAGGAGCAGTCAGTAGGAGAGAGGAGCAGTCAGTAGGAGAGAGAAGCAGTCAGTAGGAGAGAGGAGCAGTCAGTAGGAGAGAGAAGCAGTCAGTAGGAGAGAGGAGCAGTCAGTAGGAGAGAGAAGCAGTCAGTAGGAGAGAGGAGCAGTCAGTAGGAGAGAGAAGCAGTCAGTAGGAGAGAGGAGCAGTCAGTAGGAGAGAGGAGCAGTCAGTAGGAGAGAGAAGCAGTCAGTAGGAGAGAGGAGCAGTCAGTAGGAGAGAGAAGCAGTCAGTAGGAGAGAGGAGCAGTCAGTAGGAGAGAGGAGCAGTCAGTAGGAGAGAGAAGCAGTCAGTAGGAGAGAGAAGCAGTCAGTAGGAGAGAGGAGCAGTCAGTAGGAGAGAGAAGCAGTCAGTAGGAGAGAGGAGCAGTCAGTAGGAGAGAGGAGCAGTCAGTAGAGGAGAGCAGCAGTCAGTAGGAGAGAGGAGCAGTCAGTAGGAGAGAGAAGCAGTCAGTAGGAGAGAGGAGCAGTCAGTAGGAGAGAGCAGCAGTCAGTAGGAGAGAGGAGCAGTCAGTAGGAGAGAGAAGCAGTCAGTAGGAGAGAGGAGCAGTCAGTAGGAGAGAGAAGCAGTCAGTAGGAGAGAGGAGCAGTCAGTAGGAGAGAGAAGCAGTCAGTAGGAGAGAGGAGCAGTCAGTAGGAGAGAGCAGCAGTCAGTAGGAGAGAGGAGCAGTCAGTAGGAGAGAGGAGCAGTCAGTAGAGGAGAGCAGCAGTCAGTAGGAGAGAGGAGCAGTCAGTAGGAGAGAGGAGCAGTCAGTAGAGGAGAGCAGCAGTCAGTAGGAGAGAGGAGCAGTCAGTAGGAGAGAGGAGCAGTCAGTAGGAGAGAGGAGCAGTCAGTAGGAGAGAGGAGCAGTCAGTAGGAGAGAGGAGCAGTCAGTAGGAGAGAGGAGCAGTCAGTAGGAGAGAGGAGCAGTCAGTAGGAGAGAGGAGCAGTCAGTAGGAGAGAGGAGCAGTCAGTAGGAGAGAGAAGCAGTCAGTAGGAGAGAGGAGCAGTCAGTAGGAGAGAGAAGCAGTCAGTAGGAGAGAGGAGCAGTCA
>CM042441.1:34157027-34199527 GCA_023631565.1 Gymnocephalus cernua | reverse complement strand
TGTGCGTGCGTGCATGTGCACGTCTGCATGTACATGTGTGTCCGTGTGTGTGCGTGTTCATCTGCTGAAAAGAACAGTAGTGTGATCCACTATGCAACTCGTGTGTGTGTGCATGCATGTTCATGTGCTGAAAAGCACAATAGTGTGATCTTTTGCAGGTCTCAGCTACTGTGTGTGTGTGTGTGTGTGTGTGTGTGTGTGTGTGTGTGTGTGTGTACTGTATGTGTGTGTGTGTGTGTGTGTGTGTGTGTGTGTATGTGTGTGCACGTGAGCATCTACGCGCGTGTGTGTATGTGTTCATCTCCTGAAAATCATAATGATCCATTGCCCAATTTCAGTATGTTGTGTTTGTGTGTGTGTGTGTGTGTGTGTGTGTGTGTGTGTGTGTGTGTGTGTGTGTGTGTGTGTGTGTGTGTGTGTTTGGGTGCATTTCCATGTGCTGGAAAGCATAACAATGTGATCAATTACATGAGGTAGTTCTCAGCTGCTGTTTGTATGAATGTGTGTGTTTGTGGGTGTGGGGGGGGGGAGGGGGGGAGTGTATGTGTGTGTACATGTGTGTGGGGGTGTTTGTGTGTCTCCGCATGTGCATTCATGTATGTGTGTGTGTGTTCATCTGCTGTTGAGCGCAAAAGTGCCCCATTGCACCACCGGGTCAAAATTGACCCGAGAAGACCACAAGTGCATTAAAATTAAATAAAACACCCAAAATTCAATGAAAGTAGTGATCATTAATATTACTTGCGAAGAACATAATTGGGAACCACCCATGTTATTTTTGGTTAATTTGGTTGAAATATACCCATATTTCTGATAAAGAAACTTTGAAAACGGGTCAAATTTGACCCGAATACGACACAAAGGCTAGCTTCACAGCAGTAGAACTAGTGGGAACTGCCAGTAGAGGAAGGTGTGTGTGCTAGTCCACCTTCTTGTCCTCGTTATCCAGAGAAGGCTGGAACACACAGACATATACTATAGACCAGTGTTCTCAAACTTTTTTCAATAATGTACCTCCTTTGAAATGTACCCCGACCAGCACAACATATTTTGGTAGAAAACAAGAAGCCTAGCTATATAAAGAGGCACAATACAGCGCTGCACAGTCAGTAGTCTGATTTACTAAACAGCTGAAAAACACTTAAAGCTACATTTCAAATAATGTCAGCACGTCTGCATCATACATGCCTTCCATGACCGCACACCATTTGGTCATGAACGTTATCAGAAAGAAAAACAGCGAAGTGTCCTAAATAAACCAGCTGACAGTAAGTCAGTATTAAAAATACAAAGTATAAGTCTGCTGCTATTCTAGATTGTATCCAATGTTACTCAAACAAGGGGAAAGTGCATTTGTTGGGGACTATTTTCAGCTGTGGATTAATCCACATGTGGTGCTCTAGTGAGTATTTCTAGTGAGCAGCAGGACGGTGTGTGTGTGTGTGTGTGTGAGTGTGTGTGTGTGTGTGTGTGTGTGTGTGTGTGTGTGTGTGTGTGTGTGTGTGTGTGTGTGTGTGGGTTGAGTCAAAATAAACTACAGTGCTTGTGTTCATGGTACTCAAAACAGTGTGGCTGTTTAAAAAAAACTTTTTGGACAACAATGGAGGAAGAAAATAAACCGTATCAGGCTTTCTCACACACACACACACACACACACACACACACACACACACACACACACACACACACACACACACACACACACACACACACACACACACACACACACACGACAGCCACATTCTCTACTTTCCACCCCTGTAGCAGGATCAATGTAACCCTGTCCCTATGTGATATATTTCCTAATCATCTGCACCATCGTGGTCTTCAGAAACTCAATTTGATTGAATTTCATGAATATTGACTCAAAGGAAATACGCTTGGTCTCATCGGATTTTATCTGGAACGATATATGGCTTATGCGATAAACGCTGATGGAAAAGTTATTTGCCAAATAAATGATGAATTGCGATTAAGTTTTAGGTTATTTTATGGTTGCAAAACGAAGAAGTTTTAGTTCATTTCCGCCCAGTATTTCCGCTCTGTGTCAACAAAGATAGATGTAAGTGGACGAACGAGAGTAGTATCTATAATGCGCTTAAGATGGCGGCCGGAAGTGGGCGTTGCCTATTAACCGGAAGTGGCCTTTGTACCGGAAGTGGGTGTGTCCAAACAATAAAAAATAAAACTTAAAACAGGACATCACGTGCCGGAAGGGGTGTAACTATGTAGGTTAAAAAGGATGGGTTATTCAGCTATCATCACCACAAGACTGCATACAGTTTGAGGACCTTTTAGCAGGATCAGTGCTTTTACTTGAACAACTCCACAGCAATGTCTACTCACAGATTTGGAAATAGAGGAGAATCGCCTGTTGAAGGAGCAGGAAAAGGACTCGGCACCGGCACAACATTGGAAAGGTGTCTTGCACCTCAGAAAAAGAGAATCCGTACCGAGATCTTCACTCCAAGTGTTGCTGACACCTGCACCACTGATCTAGAATATGCTGGTAACAATGGCTACTATTATTCTATTAAATATAGCGCTGGATATGTTACATTAGCAGTGTATACTAGTGTTGTTGCGGAGTTAGCTAGCACCGCTAAAACAGCATGCACGTTGTCAGTGAAAGACTGGAATCTTTTCCGTAACGTGGTGTGTCCGGACCTTGAAAATCCAGGATTTCCTGAGACAGTTTATGTAACCCAGTGGGACAGTGTCAAAGCGGGGAAAATCTATCGTGTTGAAACGGACCGCTTCAACAGACCAGCAGAGGATTTTATTTTCCTCCGGGTGTGTGAAGATAGAGAGAAGGTAGTTGCAACCAGAGGGCGTGAAGATTGGAAACTAAAACCATATCCTATATCTCATGATGAATACGATAAATGGTTTAGAACAGGATTCTTTATACAGTGGTGTGATTGGGAGATTCTGAAGAAGCAGTACGAAACAGTCGACTGTGTAATCAGAAAAGACCGGATAAGGAGCTCCAATGACAGCATTAGAAAAAAGCTGATTTTTGATGACGCCGATGGACAAGAGTCACAGCCACGGACTCTGTATAGACCTAGAATCGTCAGACATCAATAGTAAAAAAACAAAATGGTAGGTCTATTTGTGGGAGTGGGTGTGTTATTTAATTAAATATATCTAAAAATAATCTTCTTTTGCTTATTGTCGCTGTGCCTGAAACTAATTTTTTTTTTTTGTTCCCCAGAATGTCTTGAGGGGGACAGTTTTACCCCTGGGACAACAACTCAAAGTCTGCAAATGTGTAACCAGCAAGCGTTTAAAGCATTCAGATCTCCATCATCAGCAGTATCATCATTGTCATCATCATCACCCTGTCCATCTCCTGAACTATTCCTGCCACCACCTCCTTCTCCTCCGCCTCCATCTCTGTTGATTCGATCGATGCCACCATCACCCATGCAATCCAACATGGATGTGGACCAGGATTCTCCCCAAACATCTACTGCCGTACATGATAACTGTGATGCAGACAATATGGACGTGGACCTGATGGACGTGGACCAGATGGACGGTTTTGCGCTATCGCTGTTCATAGATAATGTTAAAATTGTGTCTCTACATCTGCTCAACATTGTACTACACAAGTATTTGGAAGAAATATGTTACGGGTGTCAGATTAATCACCCTAGTCAGTTACAACACGACTGTGTGTGGGGTGTCCCCGAAGCCTTCTATACTCAACACTTTGATCAGCTTATGAAAAGACTATTGACAGATAAGTTCATCGCAGTTGTTCAGCGCTTTCTGGCCTTGAAACATCTCAGTGCTAAGGAGTATAGAATCCGCGGAGTTGCTGAGACTATTTTGCATGAGTTGAAAACATCGGAGAATGTCACAGATAAAATCAAAGAAATGTATGATGCGTTGATTGGCGACGACGTTGTCAAAGTAGGTGAAATTCGCGCGATTGGTGACTACTGGAGGGATACACATGAGAAAAAAGACTAATTGTTTGAAATATGGGAAATTGTTTATGTGCATTGTATTCACATATCAATAAGCGATATGTAATATCGCGGTTATCTGGTATTCTAGATCAAACCATTGCCTACAATGTTAACGATGCTGCAAAGTACCAAAGTGACGGTATCGACAACTCTGATGTCTGTAAATTAGAAAAACTGATGATACTTGTAAGAAAGCAATATTCTACATCAGATTGGGAAGAAATTGTGCATATATTATTGTCAATGCTGAGTATTCGAGACAATGTATTGGAAACCTTCTGTGCTGTCATAAGTAACATAACAAATGATTTTAAGTCCATGTGTGGCCACCACATGTTGATTATGTACACTATGATTGTAGATACAATGAGTTTGTACGTGAAAGAAAAACAATGCAGCGACGTCTTAAATGATTTTCATAAACTACACATTTTCATAATCAGTAAAATAGGGGTTGCTAACTTAATCGAAACATTACATGTGATAGAAGATGTAACCCTGTCATAATTTGTATGTATGCGTGATGTAAATAAATAAATAATAGTTATACAAAACTAATGAGTCACAAGTGTTTTAAAAGCATCATGGAGAAGGTTATGCAAAAAATTTATTATGACCCAGCACATCCTGGAGGATTGGGCAGTGTGAACAAACTCCGCGACGCCGTTAAGGATAGCACAGGGGTGTCTCCAACAACCACAGATGTTAAAAACTTTCTATTGAGACAGGACGCCTACACATTACACGCACCAGCTCTGAAGCATTTTGCTAGAAATAGGGTGTTGGTTAGCGGCATCGATAAACAGTTTCAGGCTGACTTAGTCGATATGTCTGAATATTCTGCGGAAAACGATAATGTGCGATACTTATTGACATGTATCGATGTATTTTCTAAATACGCCTGGGTTAGATGTCTTAAAAATAAATCTGGAGCAGTTGTGACAAATGCATTCAGAGATATATTGAGAGAAGGTCGTGTACCTCTGAAACTTCAAACAGACGAGGGTAAAGAGTTTTATAACAAGAATTTTCAGCTATTAGTAGCACAACATAATATCTGTCATTTCTCAACATCAAATGAGACAAAGGTCAGTGTTGTGGAACGTTTCAACAGGACGTTAAAAACTCGTATGTGGAAATTCTTAACTGCTGTTAACTCACGGAGATATGTTGATGCTGTACAGGATTTGACGGAGGCCTACAACGTTCACGCCATCGATCAATAAAAATGGCCCCAATCGCTGTAAATAAACACAATGAGAAAACGGTATTTGACAATCTGTACAAGCTGAAACCCTCTGGAGCGGTAACTTTTAAATTCCAAGAGGGAGATACGGTGAGAATATCAAAACACCGAGGAGTCTTTAGAAAAGGGTATGAGCAGACTTTTACAGATGAGTTTTTTACAATAATTCAACGTGTAGCCAGAAATCCGCCTGTTTACATACTGAAAGACTGTAGCGGTGAGACGCTGACAGGCACATTCTACGAGGCAGAGTTACAGAAAGTGATTGTCGATAAAAACAAAGAGTTTAAGATAGAAAAAATACTGACTAGAAAGAAAGAGGGTCATAGAAATATGGTCCTGGTGAAGTGGCTAGGATGGCCTGAGAAGTTCAATTCATGGATAAGTGAAAAAGACATAGTCGATTTGCCATAAAAGCCATGCTGAAAACGCTTAACCTATCCATTTTGATTTGGTTGTGAAAGGCTACGGAACGATGAATAAGAACGGATTTTTTGTTACGTTGCCTAGTAATGCGTCATCAGATGTGTATCCAAATAATAAAATTTGGCAGTTTAGAACCAAACTGGCAAAGCCTATCATACTACAGCACCCGTATGAAGTAGGCCTTATCGAGGTACAATACCCCAGGATATGGAACAGTTTTACAGAAAGTGATTCAAAAGTGGAGTTCTTTGATACAAAAACTAGACAAATCAATAAGATGCGTCTAGCGGTAGGCTATTACGATACTGTAGCAGGCATTGTTAAAGAGTATAATATGAAATGTCTCGCTAACCCGGGCCTGGAAGACATTACTATGGTATATAACAATGTCACTGATAAGGTGTTTTTTACCGGTGGGGACGGATATAATATAGTGTTTAAAGGACGCCTTGCCGAAATCCAAGGATTTCAACCAGACACTGTGTTTGAAATACGCGTAAATAACCATTTAAAATGTATAGCTCCATACCCTGCAGACATTCATGCGGGTCGATACAACATATTTATTTATAGCGATATAGTCGACTATCAGTTAGTAGGTGACAGTCATGTTCCGCTACTTAGATGCGTGAACGTAGCGGATGAGGTCAGACGCATGCCTACTCTGAGTTACGACACACCTCACTACACATCTCTGTCACGCTCAACTATCACAGATATACAAATAGAGCTACGAGACGATCAGAATCAGTATATACCCTTCTCATACGGAAAAGTAATTGTCAAATTACATTTTCGGCCTGTGAAACAATATTAAAAATGATGCGCAAGCAGTACACCAGAGATGATGGACGCTATATGACATATTACATGAACCAAGCTGGTGGCGAATTACCCGGTTTTATTGGTTCTAGTACTCAATACGGGAACGGATTAGGTGGTATATTCAGGAATTTATTCAGAATGGCAGTACCCCTACTAAAGAGAGGATTTAATCTGGCCAAACCCCATCTGAAAACAGTAGCCACAGGTATTATAGGTGATGTGGTATCTAATGTGAGAAATGCTGTAGTGGCCAAACAACAACAACAACAACAGGGAAACGGTATTATGGTGTACAGTAGAAAGCCTTTAAATAGACCCCCCTCAGGATGTGGGCGTAACCGCCCTGTGTATAAAAACACAGGTAAAAAACGTAGAGTCCTCAAAAAGAAGCCAGAAGTCAGAAGACGCAGAGCTCCGATCAGACGCTCTCAGCATTCGCCAAAAGACATTTTCTAGCACAAGTTCTTCAGAAATAATCATGGCATTAATTCATAATCAGTCTGAAGAGTGTGTAAAAACCGAGTTGGATCTGTTTACTGTTCCATACACTCAAACATCGATCGAAAAATCGTCATTTTTAGAAATACCGCCAGTGTCAGCATTAACTGACACTGGACCTATTGAGTTTTTCATATCTGCTAGCTCTGAGGATTACCTGGATTTAAATGATTCATATCTGTATACACATGTACGGATTACAAACCCAGATGGTACAGTACTGGCCAATGCTGCGGATGTGGGTTTCATAAACTACCCAGGGTGTAGTCTATTTTCACAAGTAGATATAATGTTGGGTGATAGACTAATCACGCAATCGTCAAACACCTATTCATACAGAGGAATAATCGAATGTCTGCTCAACTATGGAAAGGACACCTTGGACACGCAGTTTAGCACAGGGCTATTTTGTAAAGACACAAGTGGGGAAATGGATGACACGTCTGCATACAGACAGATGAACTCTGTATTATAGTGTTGAAAATTGAAGGGATTCCTAGCATAGCTTCCGGTATAAGCCTCATTATCAACAAAAGAAATGACAACAAACTTTGGTATCTGTCCTATAAATACATTTTCTTGGGAACACACTCGGGTCCCCGCCGGTATTGAAAATGTTTTTAGGGTCACTCTGTCAATCGCATATTTTGCATTTGTCTGTTGCAATGCCCGACTGTGTGCCAACCTTATAGTAGGGGCAACTGTTATCTTCTTTACAAACAGGCTGGCAGACATTATTTTCACAGTGAATTGAACATTTCCTGGAGTCATTAGTACAAAGTCGTCTTTTGACCGGATGAATTTCAGAGAAATATCCACTCCATTCAGCATTAGTTTTTCTTGAAAAAACAGATCAGCATGTATTGGCGATATTAATTCCACAATACGGCTTTCAGCTCTATATGCACTACGTTGCGTCAATCCAACATTACTGCCTGTAATAGACGTGTCATCCATTTCCCCACTTGTGTCTTTACAAAATAGCCCTGTGCTAAACTGCGTGTCCAAGGTGTCCTTTCCATAGTTGAGCAGACATTCGATTATTCCTCTGTATGAATAGGTGTTTGACGATTGCGTGATTAGTCTATCACCCAACATTATATCTACTTGTGAAAATAGACTACACCCTGGGTAGTTTATGAAACCCACATCCGCAGCATTGGCCAGTACTGTACCATCTGGGTTTGTAATCCGTACATGTGTATACAGATATGAATCATTTAAATCCAGGTAATCCTCAGAGCTAGCAGATATGAAAAACTCAATAGGTCCAGTGTCAGTTAATGCTGACACTGGCGGTATTTCTAAAAATGACGATTTTTCGATTGATGTTTGAGTGTATGGAACAGTAAACAGATCCAACTCGGTTTTTACACACTCTTCAGACTGATTATGAATTAATGCCATGATTATTTCTGAAGAACTTGTGCTAGAAAATGTCTTTTGGCGAATGCTGAGAGCGTCTGATCGGAGCTCTGCGTCTTCTGACTTCTGGCTTCTTTTTGAGGACTCTACGTTTTTTACCTGTGTTTTTATACACAGGGCGGTTACGCCCACATCCTGAGGGGGGTCTATTTAAAGGCTTTCTACTGTACACCATAATACCGTTTCCCTGTTGTTGTTGTTGTTGTTTGGCCACTACAGCATTTCTCACATTAGATACCACATCACCTATAATACCTGTGGCTGCTGTTTTCAGATGGGGTTTGGCCAGATTAAATCCTCTCTTTAGTAGGGGTACTGCCATTCTGAATAAATTCCTGAATATACCACCTAATCCGTTCCCGTATTGAGTACTAGAACCAATAAAACCGGGTAATTCGCCACCAGCTTGGTTCATGTAATATGTCATATAGCGTCCATCATCTCTGGTGTACTGCTTGCGCATCATTTTTAATATTGTTTCACAGGCCGAAAATGTAATTTGACAATTACTTTTCCGTATGAGAAGGGTATATACTGATTCTGATCGTCTCGTAGCTCTATTTGTATATCTGTGATAGTTGAGAGTGACAGAGATGTGTAGTGAGGTGTGTCGTAACTCAGAGTAGGCATGCGTCTGACCTCATCCGCTACGTTCACGCATCTAAGTAGCGGAACATGACTGTCACCTACTAACTGATAGTCGACTATATCGCTATAAATAAATATGTTGTATCGACCCGCATGAATGTCTGCAGGGTATGGAGCTATACATTTTAAATGGCTATTTACGCGTATTTCAAACACAGTGTCTGGTTGAAATCCTAGGATTTCGGCAAGGCGTCCTTTAAACACTATATTATATCCATCCCCACCGGTAAAAAACACCTTATTAGTGACATTGTTATATACCATAGTAATGTCTTCCAGGCCCGGGTTAGCGAGACATTTCATATTATACTCTTTAACAATGCCTGCTACAGTATCGTAATAGCCTACCGCTAGACGCATCTTATTGATTTGTCTAGTTTTTGTATCAAAGAACTCCACTTTTGAATCACTTTCTGTAAAACTGTTCCATATCCTGGGGTATTGTACCTCGATAAGGCCTACTTCATACGGGTGCTGTAGTATGATAGGCTTTGCCAGTTTGGTTCTAAACTGCCAAATTTTATTATTTGGATACACATCTGATGACGCATTACTAGGCAACGTAACAAAAAATCCGTTCTTATTCATCGTTCTGTAGCCTTTCACAACCAAATCAAAATGGATAGGTTAAGCGTTTTCAGCATGGCTTTTATGGCAAATCGACTATGTCTTTTTCACTTATCCATGAATTGAACTTCTCAGGCCATCCTAGCCACTTCACCAGGACCATATTTCTATGACCCTCTTTCTTTCTAGTCAGTATTTTTTCTATCTTAAACTCTTTGTTTTTATCGACAATCACTTTCTGTAACTCTGCCTCGTAGAATGTGCCTGTCAGCGTCTCACCGCTACAGTCTTTCAGTATGTAAACAGGCGGATTTCTGGCTACACGTTGAATTATTGTAAAAAACTCATCTGTAAAAGTCTGCTCATACCCTTTTCTAAAGACTCCTCGGTGTTTTGATATTCTCACCGTATCTCCCTCTTGGAATTTAAAAGTTACCGCTCCAGAGGGTTTCAGCTTGTACAGATTGTCAAATACCGTTTTCTCATTGTGTTTATTTACAGCGATTGGGGCCATTTTTATTGATCAATGGCGTGAACGGTTGTAGGCCTCCGTCAAATCCTGTACAGCATCAACATATCTCCGTGAGTTAACAGCAGTTAAGAATTTCCACATACGAGTTTTTAACGTCCTGTTGAAACGTTCCACAACACTGGCCTTTGTCTCATTTGATGTTGAGAAATGACAGATATTATGTTGTGCTACTAATAGCTGAAAATTCTTGTTATAAAACTCTTTACCCTCGTCTGTTTGAAGTTTCAGAGGTACACGACCTTCTCTCAATATATCTCTGAATGCATTTGTCACAACTGCTCCAGATTTATTTTTAAGACATCTAACCCAGGCGTATTTAGAAAATACATCGATACATGTCAATAAGTATCGCACATTATCGTTTTCCGCAGAATATTCAGACATATCGACTAAGTCAGCCTGAAACTGTTTATCGATGCCGCTAACCAACACCCTATTTCTAGCAAAATGCTTCAGAGCTGGTGCGTGTAATGTGTAGGCGTCCTGTCTCAATAGAAAGTTTTTAACATCTGTGGTTGTTGGAGACACCCCTGTGCTATCCTTAACGGCATCGCGGAGTTTGTTCACACTGCCCAATCCTCCAGGATGTGCTGGGTCATAATACATTTTTTGCATAACCTTCTCCATGATGCTTTTAAAACACTTGTGACTCATTAGTTTTGTATAACTATTATTTATTTATTTACATCACGCATACATACAAATTATGACAGGGTTACATCTTCTATCACATGTAATGTTTCGATTAAGTTAGCAACCCCTATTTTACTGATTATGAAAATGTGTAGTTTATGAAAATCATTTAAGACGTCGCTGCATTGTTTTTCTTTCACGTACAAACTCATTGTATCTACAATCATAGTGTACATAATCAACATGTGGTGGCCACACATGGACTTAAAATCATTTGTTATGTTACTTATGACAGCACAGAAGGTTTCCAATACATTGTCTCGAATACTCAGCATTGACAATAATATATGCACAATTTCTTCCCAATCTGATGTAGAATATTGCTTTCTTACAAGTATCATCAGTTTTTCTAATTTACAGACATCAGAGTTGTCGATACCGTCACTTTGGTACTTTGCAGCATCGTTAACATTGTAGGCAATGGTTTGATCTAGAATACCAGATAACCGCGATATTACATATCGCTTATTGATATGTGAATACAATGCACATAAACAATTTCCCATATTTCAAACAATTAGTCTTTTTTCTCATGTGTATCCCTCCAGTAGTCACCAATCGCGCGAATTTCACCTACTTTGACAACGTCGTCGCCAATCAACGCATCATACATTTCTTTGATTTTATCTGTGACATTCTCCGATGTTTTCAACTCATGCAAAATAGTCTCAGCAACTCCGCGGATTCTATACTCCTTAGCACTGAGATGTTTCAAGGCCAGAAAGCGCTGAACAACTGCGATGAACTTATCTGTCAATAGTCTTTTCATAAGCTGATCAAAGTGTTGAGTATAGAAGGCTTCGGGGACACCCCACACACAGTCGTGTTGTAACTGACTAGGGTGATTAATCTGACACCCGTAACATATTTCTTCCAAATACTTGTGTAGTACAATGTTGAGCAGATGTAGAGACACAATTTTAACATTATCTATGAACAGCGATAGCGCAAAACCGTCCATCTGGTCCACGTTCATCAGGTCCACGTCCATATTGTCTGCATCACAGTTATCATGTACGGCAGTAGATGTTTGGGGAGAATCCTGGTCCACATCCATGTTGGATTGCATGGGTGATGGTGGCATCGATCGAATCAACAGAGATGGAGGCGGAGGAGAAGGAGGTGGTGGCAGGAATAGTTCAGGAGATGGACAGGGTGATGATGATGACAATGATGATACTGCTGATGATGGAGATCTGAATGCTTTAAACGCTTGCTGGTTACACATTTGCAGACTTTGAGTTGTTGTCCCAGGGGTAAAACTGTCCCCCTCAAGACATTCTGGGGAACAAAAAAAAAAAATTAGTTTCAGGCACAGCGACAATAAGCAAAAGAAGATTATTTTTAGATATATTTAATTAAATAACACACCCACTCCCACAAATAGACCTACCATTTTGTTTTTTTACTATTGATGTCTGACGATTCTAGGTCTATACAGAGTCCGTGGCTGTGACTCTTGTCCATCGGCGTCATCAAAAATCAGCTTTTTTCTAATGCTGTCATTGGAGCTCCTTATCCGGTCTTTTCTGATTACACAGTCGACTGTTTCGTACTGCTTCTTCAGAATCTCCCAATCACACCACTGTATAAAGAATCCTGTTCTAAACCATTTATCGTATTCATCATGAGATATAGGATATGGTTTTAGTTTCCAATCTTCACGCCCTCTGGTTGCAACTACCTTCTCTCTATCTTCACACACCCGGAGGAAAATAAAATCCTCTGCTGGTCTGTTGAAGCGGTCCGTTTCAACACGATAGATTTTCCCCGCTTTGACACTGTCCCACTGGGTTACATAAACTGTCTCAGGAAATCCTGGATTTTCAAGGTCCGGACACACCACGTTACGGAAAAGATTCCAGTCTTTCACTGACAACGTGCATGCTGTTTTAGCGGTGCTAGCTAACTCCGCAACAACACTAGTATACACTGCTAATGTAACATATCCAGCGCTATATTTAATAGAATAATAGTAGCCATTGTTACCAGCATATTCTAGATCAGTGGTGCAGGTGTCAGCAACACTTGGAGTGAAGATCTCGGTACGGATTCTCTTTTTCTGAGGTGCAAGACACCTTTCCAATGTTGTGCCGGTGCCGAGTCCTTTTCCTGCTCCTTCAACAGGCGATTCTCCTCTATTTCCAAATCTGTGAGTAGACATTGCTGTGGAGTTGTTCAAGTAAAAGCACTGATCCTGCTAAAAGGTCCTCAAACTGTATGCAGTCTTGTGTTGATGATAGCTGAATAACCCATCCTTTTTAACCTACATAGTTACACCCCTTCCGGCACGTGACGTCCTGTTTTAAGTTTTTTTATTTATTTATTTATAATATATATATATATATTTTTGGACACACCCACTTCCGGTACAAAGGTCACTTCCGGTTAATAGGCCACGCCCACTTCCGGCCGCCATCTTAAGCGCATTATAGATACTACTAACGAGGAGTCTAGTCGGGACGTGAGTCCCGTCTATTGTGCCATACACCTGTAGCGCTCTGGAGTTACGCAGCGAGATCTCATGCGCCTCATCCACTCCAGGTAGGTATATATACCTTTGCATCATCCTCGTTCGTATGGCATTGCACACGGCATAAACACACCGGTGCACGGTGGTTTTGCTGACTCCGTTTCCACTCTGTACTCTGCGCATGTAGCCAGTTTGTAGAGCGCAATGGCGATACGCTTCTCGGTTGGAACCGGAGGGCGATAGCTTGCGGCATCTGGGGAAAGGGACGGGCCAATAAAATTACACAACAGGTTCTAAACCACGATCTCCCAGAACGGTTTGGAGCGCTGTCGTTCCCATACCACAGGCTGCCTCCCCTGTCATCGGGAATTTACGTGCATCTGCATCATCATAGCAATGTGTTGACAGCGTCGTTGTTTTCTTATTATAGCTTGATATGTCGCTATCAGCTGGCACATAAGCACTATTACAACTTGTGCAATATTGATCATTTGTTGGTAGATGGCCCGATCCATTTTGTCTAGCAAAACGTTGTTCGCAAATATTTGCCTGAATGTTGTGCGATTCAGTGCGAAAATGAATGGAAACACCATAAAATGTCTCAAATCAATTTGATATAACAATTTTACCATAAAACAGCCCCTCCAGAAAAACACGGAGTTTTTTTGTGATTGTTGCGGGCAAAAATCCTTGATTATGCGGCACGTTTTCTTAAAAAATGCGATGGAATATGCGGGATATTTATGCCATTTTATGCGATGAAAATGCGGGAACTTGCAAAAATTGTGGGAACTTGCGGGAACTTGCAAAAACTGCGGTTTGATGAAAAAGAGAAAAAAAAGTGATTCCCCAACACCGTGTTCTCAGTAGGTGAAATTACGTCACTTCATAACGTTCCCATGGCAACAGGGGAAAATGGCTGCTCTTGTGTGAAGAAAACGCAACATTTTTCAACTTTCTGCTGAGATATATGTGACTTTTTTGCAACGAAAATGCGGGGATTATGAAATCATGCAAGCCCCGCATATTTTGCGCGGAAATCGGCAATTTATGCGGCGAAAGTGCGGCGTATTTGAAAAAATGCGCCCCCCGCATAAATATGCAGACTTTGGCTGATTATGCATTGAATTCTGCGATCGCATAATCGCGTTTTTCTGGAGGGACTGATAAAACAGCATGTGATCTCATTAGAGTTGCAGCAGTAGGCTATTGTTTAACTGCTAGAATGTATTTACCTTTTCTAATCACAGTGATGTGATAAAGTGTTCAAGTCCACCAAAAGCTTTACAAGGTGTGTGTGTGTGTGTGTGTGTGTGCGTGCGTGTGTGCATATATGTGTGTATGTGCGTGCGTGCATTTGTGTGTATGTGTGTGTGTGAAAGAGAGAGAGCGACAGAGAGAGAGATAATACCACTGTGGTCTATGACTAACCCAGGTGAGGCCACATATGGAATGTTAAACAGTTTTCAGATCAATGTCAGTGAACGCAACTCAACTGCGCCATTTGTTCAGCCGTGAGATATGTCAATACACCCATGAGGGTCATCCGTCTCTGTGATTTCCCCTTGTGTATGTGTGTGTGTGTGTGTGTGTGTGTGTGTGTATCAGCTCACTCCATAGATATTACTCTGTCTCTCTCTCTCTCTCTCTCTCTCTCTCTCTTGTATGGAGCTGCACATATACACTCACACACACACACACATACAGTGTGTTTCACTATCTTTGTGGGGACCCATCATTAACATAATGCATTCCCTAGCTCCTTACCCTAAACTTAACCATCACAACTAGATGCCTAACCTTAACCCTTACCCTAACCCTAACCATAACCTCATTCTAACCCTAACCCTAAAACCAAGTCTTAACGCTAAAACAGCCCTTTAACATTGTGGGCTCCAGCATTTTGGCCCCACAAAACTGTCCGGACCCCACAAGTATACTAGATTCCCGGTTTTTGGACCCCACAAATGTAGCTAAACAAGAACACACACACACACACACACACACACACACACACACACCATACCCTTAAATCACATTAAAATACTCAGCTCAGTCTCTAAGAACATTTCCAATTATTGCTTTAAGTGCTCTTCCATCACTGAATGTCAAGTATTAAGTGTCACCCGACACGCATACTGCTGTAGTGTGTGTGTGTGTCTGTGTGTGTGTCTGTGTGTGTGTGTGTCTATCGTTCGATCATGGAACACAGACATTAAATTGAAAGCATGCTTTAGAGCTCTGAATTCCTTGAAATAATTTCATAAAATGATGTGATGCTGCATTGATTTTTATCCTCTTTTCACAGGGAGGTCAAAGGTCAGACTGAGCTTCAAAATAGCACCCTGAGCCAACACAACTCCCAACAAAAATGTATTTCAATACACTACTCTGATACTGTATGGTAAAATAATGTGCTAACAGCATCAACGTTTCCCTGCTTTATTTAAACTGACATCTAACAACACAATGTGTCAGCAACTTCTCCCATGTCCATTATAACTTCATTATATCTATCAAAAGTAACGGTTCCCTGCTAGTAGCCAAGGCAGCATCACTGGTGTAGATTTGTGATATATTTACCTCAATGGCTTGTATTAGGGACATGCTTATTCCTAATTTCATCTGCTTTGCATTAGTCTTGCTTTGCCAGACCTTCCTCCACAGCGCCGTGGAGGAAGGTCTAGCTCCACACAGCATTCCTGGATGGGAGAAAAATGTGCTCTGGTTTATTGGCATTTCTGTGAACCAATCACAATCACCTTGGGCAGCGCTAAGCACCGGACAGAGCCACAGTGCCTCTGCTAAATAGTCTCAGGAAGGAACTTGTTTTGGTGGAACATGTGTACGTTCAAAAGTAGTTTTAGTCGTGCAACAGAAAACTCCGATTGGACAGATAGTCTAGCTAGCTGTCTGGATTTACCCTGCAGAGATCTGAGGAGCAGGTAACCAGAGTCCTCACAAATCAGCCGGAGGTTAGAACGCCAACACAAAGGAAGAGGAAGGAAATGGAAAATACATGCATCCGGCGGAATTTCCTGCAGCACTGGAGCAATCCCGGAAGTGGAACGCGAAGGATATAGACTATCTCGAACATAACCTTCTCCTAAGCAGTTTAGCTGTTCACCACACGTTACCACGGTGATTAATCCCAGTAAAAGTTAAACCAGCGTTGTAAGACGGCAAACCCTGAAATTACCTGGCTGACCCCAAATACTGCTTTGTAGTACAGGGCCCAGAATGGCGGTGTAGCCAGACCATACTGCAATGAACATGTATGTTATGAGGTGTTTCTACTTTGAAGTTCAACATGACAGTTGCTGAGGTTAACTTTTTGTCTAATGAAAGAGATTTGTCACGCAGTGCCAGGTTAGGTTAGGTTATAAATGTTTAAATATACCGGTAATTGTTATTTGGCAGTTCTGAGTTAAGTTGAATGACTTTCCACAACATATCTTTCGGGATATGAATGTATGAAATAATCACAGTTTATATGCCATGATATGAATTATTGAAACACATAGCCTATTACTACTCAAATGTATAATTAAACTCGTTAAAATGTACATTTCGGTGTTATTACATTTTTCTAAAGATATCCTAACACAATACATGCATTAAAGGTATAATGGAGGATTTTCCCGGATTTTAGAAAAGAACCACCCTCTCCACTTTTTGAAAAAATGCACATGCACAACACTACCTGCTCCCGAGAGGGAACGCCTATTAAACGTGTGCACGAGAGAGCATGCACACGCCTAGTTCTCCTCGTGCACGCTCTGTTTAAATGTTTCCAAAAGATTTGCACTTTTTCCACTATGTCAGACTCGCCACCGGTAAGTGAAAATCTATTTAGGACAAGCATCTCTATAGCTAACGTTAGCATGCTACAGGCCAACAAACAAGCTATCGCCTAGCATCTAAGTTGTTGTTTTTTATTGCTGGTGCGTTTAGAGCTTTCAAGAAGAGAGTCTTGTGGGATCTGATATTGACTACGAGCCCATGCCCTGTTCATCCCGACCAAGATCCAGGAGGGGGGGTGCGCCTAGAGGCCGAGGGAGACGAGGTCGCGGCGGGGGCGCAAGAGCCAGCACCAGCCGAGGGCAGGGAGAAGGCGGTCGGGCTAGAGGCCGCAGAAAGCGAAAACTACCTTGGGACAAGCACGTACGACGGCCTTACGTAAACATATCCCAGAATGATTGACAACTAGGAGGACCAATAGTCTTGATGATCCACCCGGAAAAAGAAAATCCTCCACTATACCTTTAATATCGCAATTAGGTATTTATCATGAGAGATTATAGAGTTTGGACGGCAGTTGTAGTTATGGAATTCCGGCACTTCTAGTGTTAAAGAGGTTACTTCATTAACAAAAGACACAAAAGAGGAGGGAAGACTAGATCATGCCTACATGTGTGTTACATTAAAATATTAAAGGTGTCGTAGGTGGATTGTGAAGATCCAGGACTTAGCTAAAAAAATTGAACATCAACAACTTCTCAGTCCCTCCCCCCTTTCCGCTGAAGGCCAAAATGGTCTCCTAAGCCCCTCCCCCCACAAGGGAGAATGAATGCGTGTGCATGAGCAGTGATTGACACACAGTTAGACCCCCCCCCCCCTGGCCCTGATTGGTGCATCTGAACAGGCAGCGGTGGATTTTTGTAAATCCCACTGTAGGTGGAGCCAGAGGAGCTGGATTTATTTTAAATGACCTGCTTCATGTAGTTCTACTGGAACATAGGGTCAGTTTCAGCAGATATGACACAAATGTAGTTTTAGAAGTCTTACCTACTGCACCTTTAAATGAGAAAAGTTGGTCTACAGGAGAATAAATAGAAAATAACACAGAATGCCTGAGAGCCTTACTGCATTATATTCCTGTATGTTTTCATATTTTCAATTGGCACTTGCTTTAACCTTCACATAAATAAAGGCATTTCCAGCATAAATCAATGCAGAAAAAGGTAGACAAATCACCAGAATGCGGGAAATGAAGTGTTTAATGCTCCAAGCTATCTGGGGGAGGACCCCCAGACCCCCTACAATAAACGGATGTTTAAACAAACCTATGCCTTTGGGTTGCCAAGGCAGCTGTGATTAGGTCAAATGTTTGTGTCAAGTGACTAGGGGGATGAGGCTGGCACCCATTGGGCCTCTAGTACACTTCTTTAACCTCTGTGCCACCAAACTCCCAAGTTGCCTACCTATTTGTTCTACCAGCCCACCCTAATACAGCAGGCTAGAAACAGCCCTGACCTAACTACAGTTCTATACATTCTGGATGGCCGCCATAGACAGTACGTAAGATCTGGATTTCCCCCATCTGTGGCTGTCAGGAAGAATACAAAAAGTCCGCACTTTGCTTCACTTTGTTTTAAAAGTCTTGATAGGGGGCAGGGCCCAGTTTAGATCAAACGTAGTGTTGCTTTGTTCATGGTCTACAAAGGAAACACAGATTTTTCAGTGATTTTTCACAGAGGACGGAAAAATCAATAATCAATGGAAAAAGGTCAATTAATGCAGAAAGTGCCTGGCCACAAGGGTCTGCATGGGTCCACACAGACCCATATGCAAACATCTGTGTGCAGCTTGACCATGCAGACTGTACGCACTGTCGTCAACTGTATGTATTCCCACTTGGTCTAGTCTATATCGGTGATGTTTCACTTGCCGGATATTCCACCATGTTTCTTTCAAACCGTATGTTATATGGCCAAAAGTATGTGTACACCCCTGTTGACATGATTTAGTGTACTTTTGTCCGGGTCTATTTCTCTTGATTTGGGCCCCTTAGTTCTGATCTTAATGCTCAGGAATACAATTATATTTAGACGATAGTGTGCTTCCTCCTTTGTGTCAACAGCTGGTGTTTGTAATTGCATTACTGTCTTTCCCAAGCCATAACCATACCATCATTGCCATGTACGTACGTCTATTGAAGGGGGGGTGCAAGAATTTGAGCAGTGGACGTCATTCCAGTCTGACTTTAATTTGGAAGAATATCCCTGCAGCCAGAACTCTAAGCCAACATGTTGTGGAAAGCCCTCCCAGCTGAGTGGAGGCTGATAGCAGCAGAGTAATGCTCATGGTTCTGGAATGACATGTTCAACAAGCGTGGGTGTAGCGCTTCGAGTGCCAACATACTTTCTGCCGGTGTTCGCATGTGTTTGGCCATGTAGTGTGAATGATACTGTCAGGTAGTGTAGAGTAAGATGCTTTTTGTAACTTTGTAGTTCCTTAAAAGAAAAACAAGAACTAGAATATTAAGGGGTTGACACTGAGAGCTTGCTTTAACTCTTCAATACTGCCTGTACACAACACACACCATAACCTCCCTCAGCAGCATGTAACAGAGAGAGATGCTCACACAATGAAGGAAGGAAGAAACCAGCAGTGTGTGTGTGTGTGTGTGTGTGTGTGTGTGTGTGTGTGTGTGTGTGTGTGTGTGTGTGTGTGTGTGTGTGTGTGTGTGTGTGTGTGTGTATTTCTTCAGCCTGTAAGGCACACTGTGACCCAGATAGCATAAAGGATTTCACGCATTCGGGATCCCTCTAAATTAAAGACACTCACTTCTCTTTCTTCTCTCTCTTCTCCGTCATGGGGAGGGCAGGGAGGGAGGCGGAGGATTGAAATGGTGTCATGGACGGAGGAGAGAACACATCTCCTCCTCCCCTCCTCCTCCATCCCCTCTTCTTACTAAATCATCAAAAGGAGTTAAAATGCCAACAGACATAATGAGGTTGTGGAGTCTACCACTCCCCCTCCCTCCCCCCCCCCCCTTTCATCTCTACCCTACTCCACTCCTACGCTCTCTCTTACCAACTTTCTTCTTCATGCATTTCATTTTTAAATAGCAGGTGGTGTTGGAGGTTTAAGTAAAAGTTTGCTGATATTCTATATGTTTCTTATTTTAAACAAATCTCATAAGACCGTAAAGACCCAGACTAACAAAGAATGTCTTCTACTAAATAGTACTGTCTGTGTATCCAAGCTTGATATATCTTATTCCTCTGTGCCACAGCGCTCCATTGATGTCCAAAAACTATTTAAGGAGCGCTCCAGTGATTTATCCTGAATTGTGCAGCACTTTGTAAAGTCTGTTTCAATATGAGCGCGATAAATGAATCCCTACAACTCTGATGACTGAAATATTGTCGTGATGATGGTTTACAAGTAACTGTGATGAGTTGTGCGTAGAAGCCGTGCAGAATGGCAGCTATAATGATTGAATGCAAAATAAATATATGTATTTGAAAAATATATACGTCATATTTTTATTTATAAAAAATATGACGTGTTTAGATTATTCCTGAGGTTTTATGACCCTGTTAACAACAAAAAGTCTACAGGGGTATGTGTAATATACAACACTTTTACCTAAATAGAGACCTTTTCCTAAAATAATGCCATTTCTGTGTTGTTGGCATTTCAAATCTGATGCCTGCAGTGGGCGTCAATATCCCTCCAGGATTTCGCGGCCTTTTTTTGAGATTGTTGCAGCCCAAAATGCCTGATTTTGTGGGAGCTTTTGTAAAAAATTGCGATAAAAGTTGCAATGTCTGTTGTATGTTTGTTGCAATGAAGTTGCGGGAGACCGTGAAAGTTGCAAAAAATAAATAAAAAGGAAACTTGTTTTGGGGAGAATAAAATTACTCTGAGCTGAGATGTCCTAGTAACCAAAAAGGCTCAGGATGCTACAAATGTTGATATAATACAACCCCAAATCAGAAAAAGTTGGGACAGTATGGAAAACACAAATAAAAAAAGAAAGCAGTGATTTCTAAATGTACTTTGACTTGTATTTCATTGCAGACAATACAACAGCACATCATTTAATGTGTTCCTCATGATTTTTATTGTTTTTTTTTTCAAAAAAACAAAATTCCTATTTTGGTTCTTGCAACACATTTCAAAAAAAGTTGGAACAGTAAAGCATTTACCACTTTGTAATGTTGCCATTCCTTTTCACAACACCTAAAAGACGTTTAGGGACTGAAGACACCAAGTGATGTAGTGTTTCAGGTGTAATTTTGTCCCATTCTTGCTGCAAACAAGTCTTAAGGTGGGCAACAGTACGGGGTCTTCGTTGTCGCATTATGCGCTTCAAAATGTGCCACACATTCTCTATTGGAGACAGGTCGGAACTGCAGGCAGGCCAGTCAAGTACCCGTATCCTCTTCCTCCGCAGCCAGGACTTTCTAATGTGTGCAGAATGTGGTTTCACATTATCTTGTTGAAATATGCATGGACGTCCCTGGAAAAGATGTCTTCTTGAAGGCAGCATATTGTGCTCCAAAATCTCTATGTACTTTTCAGCATTAATGATGCCATCACAGAAGTGCAAGTTACCTTTGCCAAGGGCACTGACACAACCCCATACCATGACAGACCCTGGCTTTTGGACTTGTTGCTGGTAACAGTCTGGATGATCCTTTTCTTCTTTGGTCCGGAGCACACAGCGTCCATTTCTCCCAAAAAATACCTGAAATACTGATTCATCTGACCACAGTACACGTTTCCACTGTGTGATGGTCCATCCCAGATTCCTCCGAGCCCAGAGAAGTCGACGGCGCTTCTGGACACTGTTAACATAGGGCTTCCTTTTGGCACAGTACAGTTTTAACTGGCATTTGTGGCTGTAACTACGTATTGTGGTACTTGACAAAGGTTTGCCAAAGTAATCCTGAGCCCATGTGGTGATATCGCTTATAGATGAATGACGATTCTTGATGCAGTGCCGCCTGAGGGATCGGAGATCACGGTTGTTCAGCTTAGGCTTGCGACCTTGTCCTTTACACACTGAAATTCCTCCTCATTCCTTGAATCTTTTAATTATGTTATGCACTGTTGAAGGTGAAATAAGCAAATGTCTTCCTATCTTTCTTTGAGGAACATTGTTTTTAAACATTTCAATATTTTCTCACGTATGTGTTGGCAAACTAGCGATCCTCGGCCCATCTTTGCTCCTAAAGAACTAGACCTTTCTTGGATGCTGCTTTTGTACCAAATCATAATTACAATCACCTGTTGACATCACCTGTTTCAAATCACATCATTATTTAACCAATTTACCTGATTACTAGCCCTAAATTGCTCCTGTCCCAACCTTTTTTGGAATGTGTTGCAGGTCTGAATGACAGGAAAGGATGTATATTTACAAATGAAATTAAGTTGACCAGACAAAACATGAAATATTTTGTGTTCACATTGTCTGCAATGAAATACAAGTCAAAGTACATTTAGAAATCACTACTTTCTTTTTTTATTTGTATTTTCCATACTGTCCCAACTTTTTCTGATTTGGGGTTGTATGAAAATGGCTGGTGGATTTAAGACAAACAATAATAATTTATTGAATGAATCATGAAAATGAATGAAAATGGTTGGTTTCTTTTTGGGGGGGGGATGGGTGAAACAACACAGGACTTTCACCCAGGAGATCGGGGTTCGTATCCCGTTCTTGTCCCGTGTGTCACTGAAACGGACATTTTGTAACCCCACCCACCATCTTTTCCTAACTGTCCCGTTCTTGTGCAGCATGTCAGTTAAACAAATGTCCCGACCCAGAGCATCAAAAAGTGACACCAAGAGTCCCGACCAAGCTAAATATCTAATATGACGCTAAAGGAGACTTTTTGCTTCAATAACAAACGCCAAAGGCACCTGACCAAGCGTCATTTTCTGATGCAATGGGAGTGAGAATGTGTTCCTGCAATGTTTTCCTTTATTACCATGAACACATACACTGTAGTTTACTTTGACCTGCTGCCAGAATACTCACGATACCACCATATGTGGATTAATCTGCCGCTGAAAATAGTCCCTACTGAGGAATTGCAGTCCATGTCTAGTGCTACACAGTCAAAAAGGTTTCTCACCACTAAACATTGCTTGTTTGGGTTCAAGCAGTTTGGATTCTTCAAGAATTAAAGGGGAACTGTTTTCAACCTGGACCAACCCAATGAACCTGAGGGCTGTGTTGTCTGGAGCTTTGTGCTCTTGGTAGGGTCTCCCATTGCAAAGTGGTCTCAGGTGAGGGGCCAGACAAAGAATGGTTCAAAAAACCCTATGGAAGAACGAGGAAGAGATAGAGAGACCCTGCCCGGAGGAAGCCCGGGGCCCCCGTCTGGAGCCAGGCCCAGAGGGTGGGCTCGTCAGCGAGCATCTGATGGCCGGGTTTGCCACGGAGCCCGGCCGGGCACAGCCCGAAAAAGCTACGTGGCACCTATCTCTCCAGCCCATGGGCCCACCACCTGTGGGAGGAACCACTGGGGTCGGATGCGCTGCCACACGGGTGGCGGTGAAGGTCAGGGGCCTCGATGGACCAGACCCGGGCAGCAGAGGCTGGCTCTGGGGACGTGGAATGTCACCTCGCTGTGGGGGAAGGAGCCGGAACTTGTGCGTGGGGTGGAGCGCTACCAGTTGGATCTGGTGGGGCTTACCTCTACGCACAGTCTTGGTTCTGGAACTGTACTCCTGGAGAGGGGTTGGACTCTTTTCTTCTCCGGAGTTGCCCAGGGTGTGAGGCGCCAGGCGGGTGTGGGGATACTCACAAGTCCCCGGCTGAGCACCGCAACGTTGGAGTTTACCCCGGTGGACGAGAGGGTCGCCTCCCTACGCCTGCGGGTTGTTGGGGGAAAAACTCTGACTGTTGTTTGTGCATATGCACCAAACAAGAGTTCAGAGTATTCGGCCTTCTTGGAGACCTTGAATGGAGTCCTCTATGGGGCTCCGGAGGGGGACTCCATAGTTCTGCTGGGGGACTTCAACGCACATGTGGGCAATGACGGAGACACATGGAGAGGCGTGATTAGGAGGAACGGCCTCCCTGATCTAAACCAGAGTGGTTGTCTGATATTGGACTTCTGTGCTAGTCATGGATTGTCTATAACAAACACCATGTTCGAACATAGGGATGCTCATAAGTGTACTTGGTACCAGAGCACCTTAGGCCGAAGGTCAATGATCGATTTCATAATCGTTTCATCTGATCTGAGGCCGTATGTATTGGACACTCGGGTGAAGAGAGGGGCGGAGCTGTCAACTGATCACCATCTGGTGGTGAGTTGGGTCAGGGGGTGGGGAAAGACTCTGGACAGACCTGGTAAGCCCAAACGTGTGGTGCGGGTAAATTGGGAACGTCTGGAGGAAGCTCCTGTCCGACAGACCTTCAACTCACACCTACGGCGGAGCTTTTCGTGCATCCCTGTGGAGGCTGGGGGCATTGAACCTGAGTGGTCAATGTTCAAAGTTTCCATTGCTGAAGCTGCGGCAGGGAGCTGTGGTCTTATGGTCTTAGGTGCTTCAAGAACACCGTGGTGGACACCAGTGGTCAGGGAAGCCGTCCGACTGAAGAAGGAGTCTTTCCGGGATATGTTATCCCAGAGGACTCCGGAGGCAGTTGCAAGGTACCGAAGGGCCCGAAGGACTGCAGCCTCTGCCGTGAAAGAGGCAAAGCAGCGGGTGTGGGAGAAGTTCGGAGAAGTCATGGAGAAGGACTTTCGGTCGGCACCAAGTCGCTTCTGGAAAACCGTCCGCCACCTCAGAAGGGGGAAGCGGGGAACCATCCAAGCTGTGTACAGTAAGGATGGGACGTTGTTGACCTCAACTGAGGAGGTAATAGGGCGGTGGAAGGAGCACTTTAAGGAACTCCTAAATCCAGCTGATGCGCCCTCTTTGTTAGAGGCAGAGCTGGAGGATGACGGGGGATTGTCGTCCATTTCCCTGGTGGAGGTCACTGAGGTAGTCAAACAACTCCACAGTGGCAAAGCCCCAGGGATTGATGAGATCCGTCCAGAAATGCTGAAAGCTCTGGGTGTGGAGGGGCTGTCTTGGTTGACACGCCTACTCAACATTGCGTGGAAGTCTGGGACAGTGCCAAAGGAGTGGCAGACCGGGGTGGTGGTTCCCCTGTTCAAAAAGGGGGACAAGAGGGTGTGTACCAATTACAGGGGTATCACACTTCTCAGCCTCCCTGGTAAAGTCTACTCCAAGGTGCTGGCAAGGAGGGTTCGGCCGATAGTCGAACCTCAGGTTGAAGAGGAACAATGCGGATTCCGTCCTGGTCGTGGAGCAACGGATCAGATCTTTACTCTAGCAAGGATCCTGGAGGGAGCCTGGGAGTATGCCCATCCAGTCTACATGTGTTTTGTGGATCTGGAGAAGGCATATGACCGGGTCCCCCGGGAGACATTGTGGGAGGTGCTGTGGGAGTATGGGGTGAGGGGGTTACTTCTCAGGGCCATCCAATCTCTGTATGACCAAAGCGAGAGCTGTGTCCGGGTTCTCAGCAGTAAGTCGGACACGTTCCAGGTGAGGGTTGGCCTCCGCCAGGGCTGCGCTTTGTCACCAATCCTGTTCATAGTATTTATGGACAGGATATCGAGGCGTAGTCGTGGTAGGGAGGGGTTGCAGTTCGTTGGGCTGGGGATCTCATCGCTGCTCTTTGCAGATGATATGGTCCTGATGGCATCATCGGCCCGTGACCTTCAGCACTCACTGGATCGGTTTGCAGCCGAGTGTAAAGCGGCTGGGATGAGGATCAGCACCTCTAAATCTGAGGCCATGGTTCTCAGCAGGAAACCGATGGAGTGCCTTCTCCAGGTAGGGAATGAGTCCTTACCCCAAGTGAAGGAGTTTAAGTACCTTGGGGTCTTGTTCGCGAGTGAGGGGACAATGGAGCGGGAGATTGGTCGGAGAATCGGCGCAGCGGGGGCGGTATTACATTCAGTTTATCGCACCGTTGTGACGAAAAGAGAGCTGAGCCAGAAGGCAAAGCTCTCGATCTACCGGTCAGTTTTCGTCCCTACCCTCACCTATGGTCATGAAGGCTGGGTCATGACCGAAAGAACGAGATCCAGGGTACAAGCGGCCGAAATGGGTTTCCTCAAGAGGGTGGCTGGCGTCTCCCTTAGAGATAGGGTGAGAAGCTCAGTCATTCGTGAGGAGCTCGGAGTAGAGCCGCTGCTCCTTCACGTCGAAAGGAGCCAGTTGAGGTGGTTTGGGCATCTGGTAAGCATGCCCCCTGGGCGCCTCCCTAGGGAGGTGTTCCAGGCACGTCCAGCTGGGAGGAGACCTCGGGGAAGACCCAGGACTAGGTGGAGGGATTACATCTCCAACCTGGCCTGGGAACGCCTCGGGATCCCCCAGTCAGAGCTGGTTAATGTGGCTCGGGAAAGGGAAGTTTGGGGTCCCCTGCTGGAGCTGCTCCCCCCGCGACCCGACCACGGATAAGCGGACGACGATGGATGGATGGATGGACCAACCCAAATTTTCCCAAATGTTTGTATGTAAGTGACTGATTGGAGCAACAATCTTTGACATTGGTCCAGTATTAAGCACGATCTCTGCAGTCGGCAGCGGAGAAACAAGCTACAATGTAAGTTAATAGGACAATTACGCCAGGCGCGTCGCACCCGTGGGGGATGTGGGTGTTTTAACACCCACACTTTTCCCGGTGAGAGGGTTGAACACCCATACTTTTTCTGCCGTTTTTCCGCAGTCGAACTGCCGCCGTAGCTACGTCGTAGGCTGTGTGTAGCGATTGCGTCCATAGCAACGCTCTGTTTTTCATGGCAACGGTGTGTTCCCACTATGGCAACGCCAGGACCCGCCCTTCAAACACTACTATTGGCCAGGCGTCCAAGGTAAAGTGACCCCATTTGTTCAGGTCCTATCCCCTGACCAATCCGCTATCCTAACCATAACCACTCGAGGTGAAATGCCTAACCCCAACCAATCGAGCTGCTTCGGAGGGCGGGTCATGGCGTGGCCATAGTGGGATTCGTAATTTTGCCAGCGGTCTTAACAGACCGCCTCCAGTAATTTTAAGGAATAAGGTAAGGTAATGTAAGTATCTTTAGTGTTTGCCGTACATTTGTTATCACCGTTAATGTGTTACATCAATGTAAAGCTTAACTCTTTAATGCTGGTACAAATTGCTATCGTAATTAGGTAGCTAGGTAGATACAACCCGAGCTAACGTTAGCTAACAGAACCTATCATTTAACATTAGGCTGTTAGCTAGTTAGCTAGGTTGTCTTTTGCCATTTGTGTTCGTAAAGTTTAATGTGCGGTGGCATGTTCATCTCTTTTTATGTCGTTACTGTAGCTATATGCGTAGCAGAGATTTAGATGGTGTGTTTATCAGTTGTAACTACAGGATGGGAGGTAACTCTGCACCTTTTTAACTTCACTAGCAACGTTAAATGAAAGCTAATATGTACGAGTAGTTTCCCATGTAAGAAGTATAACGTTCCGTAACATTAGCAACGTTATAGCATTCATAATAAACGGATAAACGGATCATAATATAATTACGTATGTGCTAATTTGCATAAATAGCACAACAGATCTAAACACTGGGCATAGCCAGGTGAAAATGTCTTGTTGACATATAACAGACTAAAAGACTTAATGTAAAGGTCTGAATGGAACCCATTAGGCTACCCATGAGCATTAATACATAGAGGCAGGAAGAATTGCTTTACCAGTACTGATTATTGAGTGTATTAAACCAGTATTATTATTGCAGAGATGGGGTTTGCAGTATCAAGATGCAGAAAAGAAAGAGGCAGGAGAAGATTGACACTTTTTTCAAGAGAAATCCTGTAAGTGAAGTTGAAAGCTGAACGTTGAAAAATGTTGACATTAAACAGCAGTAGCCTATTTCCATTAGATATTGTTTGCATTTATTTCATGATATTACTTTTCAATATTCACTGAGGTTTGCTAGTGCCATAGCTGTACCTGTTTGGCCCTATTCCTTTACCACTGCCCATTATTACCACTTTAGGAGAGGAAGTTGCTGGAGGCATCAGTTTCAGAGAGAGCACAGGAAGGTTCACAGGTGAGCAATGAAATGAATGTTACAGTTTGTGAAAGAGGTCTATATTAGTATTCTGCTAAAATACAACACATTGCTTGTTGAATTTAAAACAAATGAAATGAAATAATTTCTAACGTTCTTTTATTGAACAAATTGAACATTGACTTGAACATAAAGGCAGCACTAAAAAAGAATGACCATTACATTTGAATGTGCAGTTTTCTACTCATATTTTCTTTCACCTAAAACAAAAAGAAATCTGTTTTGTGTCTATAGCGATATGTCACAGCCTTTTTCTTTGTCGGTTTAACAAGTATTTAAATACATTTTTGTTTGGCTTCGTATGAGGTAAATAACTTAATCAAATGTTTTAAACATTGCCTTTTTTCAATTCAATTTTAATTCAATTTTATTTATGGTGTCAAATCATACATAGAGTAGACAGAAATAACAATTGTAAAATGACATTATATCAAGCAACTTTCAGGTGCTGCTAAGCACTGGTGGTTACGCAGAAATGGACGCGCATGCAAATGAGATGAAGTGCTGCTGGGCTCATCTACATCTGGAACTGAAAGAAATGCCCAGCTCAACAGAAAGATCTGCTGGCTATAGACTTAGCAAACATCTTACTATATATTTGACCCAGAGAGGGCAGGGAAGTCAGGAAGTGTTGAAAGAAGGACTGACAGTTTTTTTCATTTCTTCCATGAACATATGACACCACCTGCTGCTCCTCCTCTCTGGCTGCACTGTTTACTGTTTTTGTAGCAAAATCGTTTTTTGTGCTGCGAGAAACAAGTTAATTAGGTCAGCAAGAGCATAAAAGCAGGTGTGTGTGTGTGTATGTATGTGTGTGTGTGTGTGTGTGTGTGTGTGAGAGAGAGAGAGAGAGAGAGAGAGAGGTAATTATATCAAGTGTGTGAGAGAAATTAGTTTATCATCACACGGGTCTGTGTGTGTGTTATTGGGAGTGAGAGAACAAGAGAGAGAGAAGTAATTATGAAGGTGAAGGGTGTGTGTGCGTGTGTGTCTATGCATTTGTGAGACAGAGAGTGGAGAATTCACTGCTGATGTATTCTCACATTGCCAGACCTATCTCCACAGCGCTGTGAAGTAAGGTCTGACTACATCAATAAGACTTTATATTTCACGATAATTGTGAAATATAAAGTCTACTTGTGCTACATTAAGGGGGATAAAGAACACAACAGGACGTCACACAAAAGGGCCATTTAAGTGACACTCCCACTGCCGCACAATCTTGCTATATATATTGAATGATATGATCTGCCAGCAGAGATAACTTCACATCACTGACACTCCATGTTGCACAGGATGGAGAGCTGCCTCTACACACTTGACTACAATGTATACTTGATTAAATTATTGCATTATTTTAGTAATACATAGCACTAAATTTTAATTCCAAGAGTAATCAACATGTTACAACATAGCATTTCATTTCCTCCATGTCTGCTTCAATTCAGGTCTAATCTGTTTCACTGTCAAAACAGGGAGTCCACACACACTAAGGCATGGATACCCTGTGTGTGTGTGTGTGTGTGTGTGTGTGTGTGTGTGTGTGTGTGTGTGTGTGTGTGTGTGTGTGTGTGTGTGTGTGTGTGTGGAAGCTGGTCAGAAGAGAGATAGAGAGAGAGGAAGCAGACGTGTAGATGCGACAGGAGCAGAGTTATTCATGTTGTAACGGCGGCCCCGGAGCAGAGTTATGTGAAAGAGAGTTGTGTGAGTGTGAGACTGTGTGTGTGTGTGTGTATGTGTGTGTATGTTTGTGTGCATATGCTTTTTAACTCTGACCCACATATTAGAAGACCCCAAAGGAGGGTGAGGGATGTGCAGGCATCATATTTCATAAATGCAGGTAGCTGGATTATAGGCATTCAACCAAAAATAATACAGTTAAATATACAAACACAAAGAAACAAGCAAAACCAAAATACACTTGTAACAGAACAGCATAACCTGCAGTGTGTTTGTGTTGGTCCAGCAGCAGCACCGACCCTGAGCTGGCCTGAGTGCTGCTAACCTGCATAACCAAATCTGATATAGTCTGACTCAACACAAGTACATTGCTGGGACAAAGCCTGACACGCTGAATGTCCCTCCCCTCTCTATCTCCACTCAGGACGGTTGTAATTGGTTTAAAGAAATACAAACACGCCAGAGCTTTTATTCCCCTAATCCCAGAATTGATAGGCGGTGTAGCCAGACGTTACTGCAGCACTGCCTGCCAATGCATGCCAGGCTAAATATCGCTGCTTTAGTTTGCTTCTTAAGCGTGGTTTATGCTTCTGCGTTAAATCAACGTTGTAGCTACGTACGTAGGTACGTGAAGACACAGACCCTACGCCGGACCGTACGCCGTAGCCTGACGTGCACCTCTTGAGAAATGTAACTACACGTCGTCGCGATGCAGGTCGATCGGCTGTGGCTTGGTAGCGTTGCACCCCCCCCACCCCCCGACTCATTTCCTGGTTCTCCTTCTCCATAAACAACATGAAATCAAGGAGAGGGTTAACTTCTCCTGCTCCAGGTTTCCCACCGTGGTCAGAAAGAACAGAGGAGACACTTTGTTTCTCTCACTATGACTCTAGAGTCGCTGCTCGCTCTGAAGATAATCACCATCACACACTCTCTCTACCACTTCTACTCTCTACTCTCGCTCTATCACACACACACACACACACACACACACACACACACACACACACACACACACACACACACACACACACACACACACACACACACACACACACACACGCCGGCCCTGCTATTCTCTTAAAAGCGATTGACGCACACACTGACGCACAAGTATTAACATCTGGCCACTTACGTAGCCTACGGAGAAAGCTCTGCGTGGAGCCAGCACCATAAATCCCGCTTTAGCTTCACTCAGGTAGTTAACCTATAGGCTGTATTTTTTTATTTGTCTGTTTTTTCATCATATTTTGATGTAGCATTCTCTAACTGAACTGTTTTTACATCGTCATTCTTTTTTAATTTTTTTCCCTCCTGAAGCTATTCACAACACAGCCAGCCGGTTCAGGAACAAGTGGCTTCTCAACCCATCTCTTCACTGCAAGTGGGCTGTGTATGCTTTTCACAGAGCTGCGTGTGCTGTTGCAGGGGAAAGTGAGCCCATGTTGAGGGGCAGCTCTTGTTCAAAGAGCAGATTAAAAGTACTATCGTCAGACCTGGAGAGAGACAGAGCGAGAGAACGCGCGGGAGACAGGGAGATAGTGTCTGTTCCAATTTGCAGCAAAACTAGAAAGAGTCTCTGCACTCTGTTTCTTTTGCTTTCTTTTTAGGATTTGTTCTCTTGAGCTGAATTCCAACCATTTGTGAGTCACACTGTTAGTTCCATTCTTTGGTGGAGTGAAGAGACCACACATTGTAGGGACTGTATGGAAATAATGTATTTTATTTTTGCTGAAGGCAGCATATTCAAATATCACAAAAGAAAAACAATGTTTTGAGAACAGAATACACTTAATGGATATAGGTCCTCTCAAACTCAACACAGCCATTCACACCTTCAATATACTGTATATATTGTATGTATGTATATATATATATATATATATATATATATATATATATATATATGAAGTTTGAATATATTGAATGAATCTTATTCTGAATATATTGAGTCAAAGTCTGAATATATTGAATGAACCTTGAATATATTGAATGAAAGTCTGAATATATTGAATGAGTCTGAATATATTGAATGAATCTTATTCTGAATATATTGAATGAAAGTCTGAATGTATTGAATGAACCTTGAATATATTGAATGCATTTCTGAATATATTGAATGACAGTCTGAATATATTGAATGAAAGTCTGGATATATTAATGAACCTTGAATATATTGAATGAAAGTCTGAATATATTGAATGACAGTCTGAATATATTGAATGAAAGTCTGAATATATTAAATGAACCTTGAATATATTGAATGAAAGTCTGAATATATTGAATGAAAGTCTGAATATATTGAATGAATGTCTGAATATATTGAATGAAAGGCATGTTGACGTTAGCCTTATGGAAGGGACCTGCCTGACAAAAAGGTTCCTTTCATTCGGTCTTCCATGATGAAAAAGTGCATAAACTTCTTCATTGAGAGAACGGTACTGGATATGGTTACCGGTACCAGTGTTTTGACCCAACATGCATTCACCAGTGTGTTAATAATCTCTTCATTGCTCAAAATTGCTGACACTAGATTTCTTGCTGATTTGCTCATAGTGTCACACTTCAGTTAGGATTAATCACAATGAAAACACAAGATGGTGTTCAATATATATTCAACGTTCATTCAATATATTCAAACTTCCATTCAATATATTCAACGTTCATTCAATATATTCAACGTTCATTCAATATATTCAAGGTTCATTCAATATATATATATATATATATATATATATATATATATATATATATATATATATATATATATATATATATGGGAAGTCAAATGTGTCATATAAAGTTATAGTATAATTTAACCCTTGTGTTGTCCTCAGATCAAATTTGACCCATTTTCAAAGTTTTTTATATGAGAACATTCTGGCAATTACTAATTCCACTTCCATTCAGATTTCAATTTCATTAAATTAGGGTACACCATCTTAAAGTCTTGTTAGGAAATCAAATAGTGAATATTGGGAGGATTAGATTGGTATTTTATTTTAAGAATAGTTTTTGTACATGGAATGAAATAATGGGGTGCTATTTTCAGAGAAATCTGAAATTGCAAGTAGCCATTTGATATTTATATTGTTAATCAGAGATGTATTCCTCTAAATGAAATGTGTAGCAATAGCACGTGTGTGTATGTGTTAATGATAGGGCTAAATAAGTGTGTATTTCTTGTTCTGAGGTGCTGTGTCATTTGCTGAACCCATTTCATTACACACACACACACACACAGAGTCCATGGTTGTGTTCATGTAACATCATGCCAGCGCTGCACGGATGAATGGAGTGGAAGATGGAAAGAGAGAGAGAGCGGGGGAAGAGAGAGAGAGCAATGAAAGGAAAGGATGAAGAAAAGGGATTAGAAAAGAGAGAGGATAGAGAAGTAGGCCAAAAGCAACCAACTTTAGTCTTCTCCTTTCAAAAATACATTTTCACACTAAAAAGAAGACTGTCCACTCCCCGAAAATGCTCCCATACGTTGTTTGTTCAAGCAATAATTATTGGCCAATAAAAGTGCCTCGGAACACACCGAAGCGTTGCTGACTACCAACGGCAGCTGATTGGACGAACGCGTCACATGGGGCTGGTTTCTCCGGAAATTTGACAGACTGTCATGGCGGTTTGTTCAGAATACAATTTCATATTTTACAAAAATAGTTCACCAAAATGTGTTTCTGAAAATATTTTAAGGAGAAATAGGCCATGCAGTTGCTGAATCTGTCTTCATTTCAGATCAACAAAGATTTTCCTCAGATTTTGAGAGGCGTCACGTTCGTCACGTCCGTCACGCTCATCCCGCTCGTCAGTTAGCACTCCACCAATCAGATCATAATCATGGTCATTGAGTCCGACTGCCCGCCTTAACCCCCAGCACGTCAGGTCAGCCAAATGAAGGCCAACGGACGACGGCACAGAAAACACCAAACAGACTCGAGTCACTGACCTCGCCAGACTGTCAGATGGCCGATAATCGGGTTGGTTTGTCAGCGCCTTAACAGCTATTCAGGCGCGTCAGCATGCGGTGTGTTCCTGGCGTGAACCTTACCAAACTGAGAGTTTATGTCATTAACAGCGTTAATGACGTGTTTAAAAGCGTAAACCTGTGGGTCATATTAGAGGGCAAGAATAAATGACTATATCATGGTATGGTTTGAAAGACGTGTTGAAACGGCAGGTGGACATCTGTGGACCATTCTTTAAACTGCTCTCTGTGGTGGGGAGGCACAGGGGACACTTTGCTTTTGCCTCCAGGGCCAAAGTTGATGCTCAGGCGCTAACCCCCTTCACTTTACCAAGCCGCTGCGAAGCAAGACACAGGACCTTTACTTGGGTCCTGAGAAGCTGCAGCATTTATTCAGAGACAAACCTGCTCTGTACATTTACTACCACCTGTCATCTTAACTGCTAATCTCCTCTCTGCTGCGATCGCCAACGCCCTCACACTCACAGTGCCCACGCTATGCACCGAGCTATTCCTGAACTAAGATATGCATCAAACTGTGTCAACAACTTCTTATGAATTTTAGCATTGAAACACTACATTTGAAACACATATATAAGAAAATATACATTTCGACAGAAATAAATGATGATATTTTACAGCTCCCCCTTTTTCTCAAATGAGGCTTTTTGGGGCGCTCATGTCTCTCAGTAGCTCCCCCATATTTCAAACTCATACTTGTATTGGTACTTGTAGTTGTGTAAGCACACATATATATATATATATATATATATATATATATATATATATATTAGGGCTGTCAATCGATTAAAAAATGTAATCAAATTAATTAAATACACTGTGATTAATTTAAATTAATCGCATACATACTTTTTGCTGTGAAAGTATTTTAAATATTTCAATTCAACTGAATGAATAATCAGCATTAGTGATATTAAAGTTAAAAAACCTCTTATTATTTTCACTGTTCAAATAATGACCATATATATATATATATATATATATATATATATATATATATATATATATATAAGGGACATTTAAAATAGATAAAAATGTGCGATTAATTGCGATTAATCGCGAGTTAACTATGACATTAATGCGATTAATCGCGATTAAATATTTTAATTGTTTGATAGCACTAATATATATATATATATATATATATATATATATATATATATATATATATATATATATATATATATTAGTGGTGGGCCGTTATCGGCGTTAACGTGAGACTCTTATCGGGCGATAAAAAAATATCTCCGTTAATCTATTCTCAAAGTTGTGTTGGGAGCTGGTCTATAGGCGACTACGCAGCTATGATGACTTTCACCTTGATGTTTTAGTGCGGATGTATACAGCCTACTGACTGTAAAACAGTTCATCACGTCCAGCTGGGAGGAGGCCTCGGGGAAGACCCAGGACTAGGTGGAGGGATTATATCTCCAACCTGGCTTGGGAACGCCTCGGGATCCCCCAGTCAGAGCTGGTTAATGTGGCTCGGGAAAGGGAAGTTTGGGGTCCTCTGCTGGAGCTGCTCCCCCCGCGACCCGACACCGGATAAGCGGACGACGATGGATGGATGAATAAACAATTAGTAACAGTGTTTCCCACACATAGAGTAATGTGCGGCGGTGCGCCTCACAGCACTGCCCGCCGCACTTGCGTTTATTAATTTTTTTACCGCTATTTAAAACGTGCAGCTATTTGTTCAGCAGCATATTTCCTTCCCTGCTCTCCTCCGTCTCTCTGTCACTTGCGTCTGCCAGTGTGTTAATGTCAGAGTCCCGACCGACTCTTAGCAAACCAGTTAACTAGTCGCAAGTTTGCGGTAAAATGCAGTTGGATTGTCGAGGTCAAAACACTATAAGTAGCAGCTGTGAATCAAATAAATGTATTATAAATAATGTTATGTCATTTTTTTACTCTTACACTGAATGTTTGCTAGGAATGTCAGCAATCCCATTTATGTACATGGTATGGTGTCTTGTTTTTCTTCAGTTTGGCTCCCCCTCTACCCACCAGTACAGGTGGTAGGTGCCAGTTGGGTGAGGCGGTTAAAAGGGTTTGAAAGGGGAGAGAGAGAAGGGATGGCCAGCTTACAGAGAGGTTGCTGGTTTCGTTTGTTTGAGGATGTTTTTTTGTCTTTTGGTTTGAGTATGTGTTGGTGTCGTTTTGTTAATTAATACACAGATTGTGCACTTTAAAAGCCTCCTCTCCAGTCTTCAATCCTGACACCCCTATCATTTCATCTTTTAATGTGCTTAAGTGGTGCGCACACTAACAAACAAAATGCCAATGAAACAAATTAGCACAAACTAACTTTCCCACAGTGAAAGTGTAGCCTTGTGGGTCTGGAGGTCTCGGGCCCAAGGCAGTCAGTAATCCAGCTCTCATTGTAAACATCAACGTGAAAAAGGCAGGGGGAGAAGCAATCAGGCTTGGCCAGTATTTCTGCCAGCTCACTCTTGCATTACAGGTGATATATTCATTCATTACTGAAATAATTTTCATTGAAAGCAGTGGTGTGTCATGTACAGAGATTCCCAGCATTCCCAGCAGAGATAATGATGACTCACAACAAAACATCATGTCTGTGATCCAGAAATAAAAGCTGATGTTTATGTGTTGCCTTGCAGCTCAACAACATTAGCCCCGGCCTTCTCCTGCGACCCAGAACATGGGGTGACCGGGGTTCAGGTCTTGTCAGCTGCATAACAGACTTCCTTGCTGTCAAATTCAGCGTTTGCCCGATTGTGTACACATCATCTTTACACAATGGCAATGTTGTCTTAAAACGTATTATGCCATATGCCATCTGTGCTACATGTGACATACATGGATGCTGTTGCTACTGTTTACCTGCTGCAGAGAGGACAGGAGGGAGCGAGCGAGCGGATGAATCCATAGACGCCATTGTTGTGTTATGTTGAAAAAATGCAAAACCTAATAAATGGATATGAACAACATTCTCACACACACACACACACACACACACACACACACACACACACACACACACACACACCCACACACACCTGAGCAGGGGACCATGATGTGTACATGATTAAAGACTGTGTACATAATGAATCCACTCCGTCACATCGTTCCATGATGGACTATTGAGCTCTTTGGAAAGAAGAAAAACATGAAATGTATGTGTTGAAACAAATTGAGAAGTCATCGAATGGTGAATCAAAGTGTACATAAAAACATTATTAATGTGAGGTGCTGTCTGAAAATATACCCACAGACACACACACACACACACACACACACAGAATCCCTAAAGGCCTTCAGTTGTATTCAAAGTGTCTTACATGGCTCGACTATATATAGCTTCAAAGACCCAGATTCCCTATGTAGGCAGGGTACACACACACACACACACACACACACACACACACACACACACACACACACACACACACACACACACACACACACACACACACACACACACACACACACACACACACACATACACACACAATGCTCTGGCATAACATGCCAACACATTTGCACAATCTGGAATACTCAATCAATACAATGCAATCTGAAAACAAAAGCCCCCTCACACACACACACACACACACACACACACACACACACACACACACACACACACACACGCGGGCACACACACACACACACACGCACACAGAGCGTGTAGCGAGGGATGAAAGAGCTGGATAAAGGAATGAGACTAATGGAGGAAAGTTGCTTAATGACAAATTGTCAGATTGCAGAAGTCATTTTCTCTGCTCATCATTTAGCTCTTTCATCCAGGAGCGCCGTTAAAATATTCCTCTGCTTCAGGCTTTTGCTCGGTCACACTTTCATTTCTTTTTACTCGCTGCCTTGCATTTTCTTTTCGCACTCTGCCTGGTTCCAGACGCAGCGGCAGAAGGCACACAACGCCGATGTGCTCGAAAACTGGGTCATAAAAACACACGGCGTGTCCACCAACTCCATACAATCTGACTGCAAACACTGTATAACAGAGATAGAAGGTGGAAGCACATGTGATGTTTACATCAGCTTACAAAATGTGTTTCATTTCATTGTTGTTGTGTGACGCTGGTATTATTGTATTATCCATTATTGTCTTATAGTTATGGCGTTTGCATTTGTACACGTGAGGGAAATGAATTCAAGATGTAAATCATTCTCCTCTTTTAACAACTATAATGCTTGCTGCACACTGTAAAGAGTTGAAGTCAATACTTCTTAAGACTCATTGAGAATAAGATGCATGTTTTCACATGTGAAATGTCCAAACATCACCTGTCTTTTGATTTGAATTTAACACATATAAAATGTGATTTAAAGCTATAGTGTGTAGTTTCTGTCTCCCCCATGAGGAATTGTAAGTAATGACAACAAAACTGTCAGCGCATCCACATGATCCAAGCCTTCTGTGATCCCCACGCCACACAGTTGCTAGTAGCCAAGGAGGACACGGAGGATTAAAAAAACATGATGGACTCTTCAGAAGAGGTCAGTATCTTCACTCGAGTATCTGCATGGAAAAGTCACCGGAGGCCACAATCTTCTGAACATCAAAAATGTACGCACTAAAGCTTTAAAGCATGCAAAATATGAATTTATATATGAAATGTGTTTCACATATTAATTCACATCTGAAATATATGAATATCATGTGCCAATATGACATCAATTTGAAATGCTGTTTCACATGTTGAAGTTTGCTGCCAGATGGCAAATCATTTTAAAGTGTCAGAAAAAAATATAAATATTTCTTTGGATGAGTAACACTTTCATATAGTAAAGAACAGAAAAGATCTGAGAGCTTTCTGGAACTTCTTTTAGTGATAAACAGGCGGTTATATACAGATTAGCCGACAATACAGATTAGCGCCGCCTGCTGATATGGAGACGTATTGCGTCTTGCGCACTTGCAGAACGTACGCTCAAGTCGGCGTCTCTTCAGTGTGTTTTTGGACCGACTCGGGGAGACTGATCAGTCCGACCGGCTTTACTGCCGATGGTTGGCTGTCGGGTTGGTGTGTTAGGGCCTTAAGTGGGAATTGTCCCGCCCACTGAGGACAGAGAATAGAAGCAGAACCCTACATTGTGTCTACTGAGAAGACTTTTTTTTTCTATAGGAGCTAGTGTTGGATATTTACAGTATGCATTATTGTGTGCCTATGTTTTTCTGTAGGTCAGGGGTCACCAACCTTTAATATCAAAAGAAAAAACCTTATGACAAAATTAAAAATCTGTCTGGAGCCGCAAAACATATTTGAGCCTTGAGGTAGCAACCTAATAAATGCTCTTTGGTAGGGGGCATGAACAAATAGACATCAAGAAAAAAGCCTTTAACGAAAAATACCTATTAAATGCCTTTAATGCATCTGGCACATTCTAAGTATATAATAAAAACAGACATATTCTACTCTAGAATGTGCCAGATGCATTAAAGGCATTTTATATATATATATATATATATATATATATATATATATATATATATATATATATATATATATATTTCGTAAAAGATGAGTGCCTTGGCTTCTTCCTTGATGTCTATTGGATACTTTCATTTAGTACTTTCAATCAGCCTTAAAACTTTCAATCAGCCTTAAAACTTAAACCTATAAGTGATTCAACCAACAGCTCTAAGACAGTGTCAGCTCCCCCCACCCTGAACTATGGACCGAACAGCATTACACTTGTGTAAGAGCACGAAACCACTGCAGCACTGTTGCATAAGAAAAGCAGACCCAGTCAGAGGCGACCCGCACTGCCTCTTCACAAAAGCACTCAGTTACCAATTTAGTGCCTTTATATTCACTGACAACCTTCTCACTTTGGGGCTATCTATGTATGCCTCTACTGCATGGATATATTCACAGGTCATATACATACATGTGAATACATACTGTGTAGATCATACTGTAAATAGGATACATATAATATTCTCACCCAATCTCCAAAACATTCCACTTGCCCAACACCCCCACAAAAGGGGAAATAAACAATAAGAAGCCTAATCCACACTCAAACCATGCATGCACAAGTCTACTCACAGTACCCTTAGTGCAACAGAAACCCTGTGTTAAAGCATGAGTCTACATATCTACATGTCTGCATATACAACACAAAACCAGCTATGTTATTATCACCTTTTTGAAAGGTGAATTATTTCATCTATAATGACTAAATTATAAAAACAACAACAGTGCAAGTGATTATGGTGTAATTAAATCAAATCACCAAAACAGCCTTCTGCAATATGGCCTCACACCCAAACTGTCACTTCCTGCTACAGAAACTCTCGTTCATGCTTTTATCACATCCAGCTTCATTACTGCAACAGAAAATTCCATATTAAAAAGACCCTTTTGTACATTCAGTGTAAAGAACCATTACCCCTCTCACTGCCAACTCTTGCTCCCAAAACAACAGCCTTTTAGATAGCAGATGACATGTATCAAACAATAGAGCAGATGAAAGTGTTTATGCTTGTTATAAACCTTAACCCTAACCCTATTTTACACTGGGCGCGCCAGCGCTAAGTTCAGGAGTTTTGAATTTGAATTTACAGTAAATATACTGGCAGCAGCTTTATTTTCCCAAGATGCATTGGTATTTAACAGTAAATACCTGTAATCCGTAACATTTGCAGCTGTAATATTATTTTCTCCCAGAATGCATTGTCATTTACAGTATGATCCTGTATAACAGCAAAACAGTAAAATACTGTGAGATTTTAGCTGTAAATTTACATCAAATGTTTACAGTGAAGGGATGCTATGACCCTGATCTGCAGCCAAGTATGTGAACAAGTGTAAAAAGCAAATATATCAGCGCCTTAAAGATACGCGAGCCGCGGGGCATTCAAACAGCTGTTTATGTCTTCCACATCATCAGGATCTAAAGCCAGACCTGTCCCTCTCTCTGGAACTGTCTACCATCCCACACCCCCCAATCCTCCCAGTTCACTAACACATGGTTTTTCCTGCACTCTATTCATTTTGTAAAGCATCTTTGACAACATTTCAATTTTATCATTAATATAATAACATTTTATATTATGTTTTTCCCATCAACCAAAGCAAAAATCTCTCTCAAATAAACTCTGGGAGGGGAAGGTAACCTGAGCCCAACATCTACGTATTAGATATTTCTTAGTACTTTATATTCATAGAATTTGGCTTTTATTTGACTCATTTATTTGATAAATGATTTAATTTTTTTTTCATTTACACCACATAAAGGAACCTGCAAGTGTTTTGGTTTGCAGTACATTTAAGTATCCTTTCAGAACAAATAAAGTGATCAATTGATTGTGTAATTTACAATTACAATTACATTGTGCCACTATTCTGGCTGTCCTCCCTGCACATGCAAACGCGCTCATTTTGTGCATGTGTTTTAATGTAATAGGCCAGAGTCCCTGCTAACAGTCTGATACCTTATGGAACACACAGTGATGGATGTGTAACAGTGTAGCGCCATCTACTGGGACTCATCCCAGCTGATGATTGATCTGTGCGTTGTGTAATGATCGAGGAACATGAGGACAGTGTACAGCAGCAGCCGCCTGCAGGCTGTAAACACTGCTCCTGCAAACATGATCGTTCTATTCCACAGCTTCTTTATTCACAGAAATGCTGCTTATATATTCATTATTCCACACACAAAGACACATATACACATGCTCAAAATGCTATATACTCGGAGAGAGGAGAGACAGTAAAAAGCATAAAGAAGAAAATGATAAAATAATTATGAAATTGTGATTATCATTCTCTTCTCTGACTAAGCAAAAGCAGCATTATTTTTTAAAAATCCACTCAGTATAGAGCAAGATCTATACCCTCTTTATAACTCATCACTTGGTGACTGGCTAGTCCTTGGTGTAACAGCAGAGTGACCTTGTCCTCATTGTGGCAGTAGTTCACAAAACGTAACACTAAAGTCACATGCTAGTCTCTCGGCAACAGTATTCCACTTACTTCCACTATTGTGACAATTAAGATGCCCTGGCAATAATGTGTCCGTACATACGGCTGCTATGAACAAGTCTAATCTGTCAGGAAATTACAGCATGGACTGTATGGAAGTTCATGGTTGCAAATATAAAAATCAAATCATTTAACCCTTTAACGTCATTTGTATCACATTTGATACATGGCTTTTTGATACCTCTACGTCATCAACAAGATCAATAATTTCCTGACAAACCTATTGAATACAATCTTGTACATTATAATAATAATAATAAATTTTATTTGTAGAGCACTTTTCATAAGAAAATCTCAAAGTGCTAGGAGCGAGGCGGACGGCTTGCCAATACGGGCGCCATCTTGGAATTATCAGTCAGGGATTATCAGTGCAATGCAGGAAGTAGAGTTCTCTTGTTAATCAAAGTCAAGATAGTCTCACTTTGCCAGACCTTCCCCCACAGCGCTGCAGAGGAGGGTCTGGCTAGTCCACACATCATTCTGGGATGAGAGAAAAACGGGTTATTGGCATTCCTTTAAACCAATCACAATCGTTATGGGCGGTGCTAAGCTCCGGACGGAGCCACGGTGCCTCTGCTAAATAGTCTCAGGAAGGAACTAGTTTTGGTGGAACATGTGTACGTTCAAAAGTAGTTTTAGTCGTGCAACAGAAAACTCAGATT